>PVHY01006665.1:0-66859 GCA_004024945.1 Uropsilus gracilis
GGGGGATACAGAGGGGGGATATGGAGGGAGGAGGAAGGGGGATATGGAGGGAGGAGGAGCGATCAATTAATGCACAATTGTGACAAATCAATAAAATGAATAAAAAAATAATTTAACCACAAAATAAAGAAAAAATACAGATTCTAAGGAGAAATTGAAAAATAAAATAAAAAAAAACAAAAAACAAACAAACAAAAAAGAAGTACACAGCTTGGAGGGGGGGCAGGGTGGGAACAGTCAGGGAGGGGGGGTGAACCCCAGAAATCACAGAAATGTGAAATTTATATATAAATAAATTATTTTAAAAATTGGGGAAAAAAAAGAAATTGGCAGTTAAGAGTCCTTTGAAACTGTAGGAGAGTATTTTAAAAAGGAAGAATATAAGATGGAAAAGAAAGTGGGCTTTCAATTTATACTGTCAAAACAAATAACCTTTGACTTCAGGGTTCTTCCTCAATGGCTGAGACACAATGCCTTTCTGATTCTCATACTTTAGTTTCTTAAGTAAAAAAGGGGGGAAACTTGGTAGAAATATTTTAACACTAATATATCTTATTTAAATGGGAGTAAGGGGTTCTTATGAGAGATTAAAGTTGTTCTTTAGGCCTCTTAGTTCATGATGTTTTTACTATTCACTTCAAATGTATTAAGACATTTGCCAATCTGTTCTAAGATTTTGCTTAGTAATGTCAGATAAGTATAAATCATTTGCCATATCAATATAGCTATCCTACTCAAAATCTTTATATCTATATATGTATTTATGATACATATATATCCTAATTCTCAAAATGTCAGCACTAAAATCATTAAAAATAACACTCATTTTTTTTCACTGAAGTCTTAGAAATAAATGCATATTTCCCCCCTTTTTTACTTAAGAAACTAAAGTATGAGAATCAGAAAGGCATTGTGTCTCAGCCATTGAGGAAGAACCCTGAAGTCAAAGGTTATTTGTTTTGACAGTATAAATTGAAAGCCCACTTTCTTTTCCATCTTATATTCTTCCTTTTTAAAATACTCTCCTACAGTTTCAAAGGACTCTAACTGCCAATGACTTCATCTAAAGTTGAATATACTGAAATTGACTGAAGCTAGTTTTCCTCCTGCTTGCTTTGCTCCAAGGTTGCTTAACTTTATGACAAGGTAGCAGACAGTGTGTAGCAATTAATCCATGTTCATGTATGATAATGCACTCTCTCTATATATCTATATCTATATCTATCTATCTATCTATCTATCTATCTATTTAACCATATTGATTTGCGGTTCCATATTATTAGCAGCAAACCAGTGGATTTTTCAGACAAATTAAAGTTTTAGATAAATGAGCATGGTATTGTTTGTTCTCCTTTGCTAAGCAAAAAATTAATGATTATGATGATAGTGATAATGATGATAATGATGATGGAAATAATTTGCATTAAGCTATTTCTATAGACATGCAATGCCACTTAGCTGTTCTATGCTCCATTTCCACATTTATAAGAGTCATGTAAACCTTCCTTATGGTGTGTTAAATAAGTTAATAAGCCTGGTACACAGCGAGTTATCAATATATCTGTTATTACCATCATCTCATTGACAAAATCTAGGGAGATGGGTATGTGGTTATCCAGATCAGTTTTGTGAAAAGTGAAGTTTAGCAAGGTTAGTGGTTCTTCTAAGTCCATATAGGAAGCCAACGTGGGACTTGAAATGAACCCCCAGTCCACTTACTACATGTGTTCTTGTTTTAACTAAGACCTTTCTTAGCTGAGTGAGTCAAAAACAGCAAGCACAACCCCTTGATAGAGGAGATCCTGAACAAAACAGTTGGCCTGTCATGATCCTCAAGCCATCAAAATATAAAAGAAGTAATTTTTACATATTTTCAGTTAAATTTACTGAAAGCAAAGCCCTCAGGCATTTATCAGGCATGATAAATGGGAGCAATGGGCAAAGTCAATGGTCAATAATAAAATTGAAAAATTGATGTATCCAGAACAGCAAATGATTACATTATCCCAATGCCAATTCATGAAACTGGAGTGATCAGCGATCTCAGGCTCTGGTTATCTCAGCTCTTTCTTGATTTGGAATGAAGATCTGATTAGGACAGCAACCATCTTTGATGGAGAATGAAGGGCTAATGTTGCCAGGTACAGTAAACAAAAACACAGACTTCTAGCTAAATTTTGATATCAGATAAATAAATAACAATTTATCTGGTATAAGTATATTCCATATACTCATTGGAATACTTTTATGCTAAAATTATTTGCTATTTATCTGACACTCAAATTTAACTGCAAGTGCTGGAGTTTATCTGACAACCCTATTGGAACCTGCTTTAAAAAGTTCCCTTCTTGTGTCTAAAATATACAAAAGAAGTTGTTATGAACTGAATATTTGTGTATCCTCCAATTTGCACACCAAAGTTCCTCCAGTATGGTGGTATTTGGAAATGAAGTCTTTGGTTGATAATTGAGTTTCAAGAAGAGATCTTTCTGTAAGGTTTCCTTTCACTACTCCTGAGGCCACATTCTTTCAGGTTCTAGATATTGATGTACAGTGTCTTATCTAGCAACTGTCTTTGATTTCAAGTCCTGTCAAAGATGAATTTAGATATATGAAGCCCTTGACTGTCCCCTTTCAGCCCTTTCTCTCTTGCCTCTTGAAATCTGCTTTATCTAACACATGATTCAGTAGATTCAGGAAGACTGAAAGCAATAAAATGGACTGATAACTGAGTGCTGAGTTCCAATATTTTCCCCCACTTACAAAAAGATTTATTCTAAAAGTTTTTTTAAAGTCAGCCTGGATTATTCAACTAGCTTTGTGTACAGTCTCCCAAATCCCCACCTTGTTATATAAAAATTTCCAAATACTTTAGGACACATACATTGATTAAGATCTTTTAGGATTTCTATAATTCAATGTTCAGTAGGCAGTTTAGGTTTTGACTATAAATTAAAGTTTATAAATAATAAAGTTCTGGTTTTTCTTCTCCCTCTCCTCTCTCCTCTCTCTCTCATCACTCTTTTCTCTCTATCTCTTTCACTCTCACCCATTTGTTCACTCTCTTCTTCTCTTCCCTCTTTTTCACCTTTCCCAACTTCCCTCCTTCCCTCTCTCTCTCTCACACAATGACTTTTAACTCTTATTTTTCATATATCTTTAAGAGTAATTGGGACAATGTTTAATATGTAACATTTGCTTATCTCATCAGTTCATGATTGTTTTCTGAAAATATTTACCTGAATTCCTCTCGATTATTTCTGATGTAAAATTATTTCTGAATCTTACCCATAAATTAATCTAAGAGGAAAACAAGAAAAAGTTTTTACCTGGGAAAAAATAAAACTACTCACAAGGAATTTCCCCGAAAATTCTAGAAAAACATAATATCAAAAGAAATGTGGTTTATGAAATTTACTTTGGGCCTCATGTTCAGCTTTTCCTTTCAAAGTTGATTTCAGTTTAGACTTTGCTTGCATGCACAGGATAATTTGCTTGCTTGGATTGTCGTTGAGTCTAATAAGCACTGGTCGTTAATAAAACCTTTTGAGAACATGATAATGGCTTAGGAAAAGTACATTTATATAGTAAAAATTGAAGGGAAATGATTCTTAAGAGGAAAAGCTTTCAAAATTATGCACAGAATGAAATTTACTCAACTTTTAAAGATCCGATGGGAGAGAATATAAATGCAGTTATGCTTGTTTAACTGACTTGGGCTGAGCTTTTCCACCCAAAATAGATATATTTTACATAAGAATGCCATATATCGGTTTATTATAAGTTACAGGAACCTGGTTTCCTGTATAAAGATTGCTTACTTTACTTCATTTCAAATTCATTATTGAATTCATGACACCTTTGCTCTTTTTCAGAAAAAGATATTTCCCCAATGGATGCATTTTACTTCCTTTCAACCTGGTTTTTCACCTCCTCCAAAATTCTAAATTCTGACTATCAAACAGGATTTAATGAGCTGAGAGTAGGTGTGTTCCTTTCTGTTATTCCAAGTGCCTTGTGCATACCTCGGTCCCACTCAGTTGCAACCATTGCCTTGCTTTCTGCTATCTCAGGACTAAAACACCACTTTCTCAATAATAAGACCTGTTTGTAACTTTTCAATGTGCATGAGTCTTTGCTTGATTTGACCAATATACAAACAAAGGCTTTCAAATTTGCATGACATGCAGGCACTCAACACACTTGTATATACTTGTATGTATGTGTACATACAGTGGCGGAGAACAAGACTATCATATCTGTGGACAGGTTTTCAAACTTAAATCCCACCAAAAACATATCATTCCAACCATGAAAATATCACTTTGAAAAGTTCTGCTATTTTCTGACACTTGATATTCTTTAAGGCTAATCATAGCTATTTTCTCTTTTTTTTAACTGATATTCATTTGTTGTTGTGTTTAAGATAATTTATGAGACAATTGGACAGAAATAAATATCACCCCAATAGAATGAGTCACAGAGGAGTAATATTTTCAAGTAAATAGAAATGTCTACTCTACCAAGTCCCATTTGAACTTGATACTATAATAGTTGCATGATTACTCACTTCCAACTGGTTAGTACTAGCATATTCACAGGCTTTTCACTAGAAACTATCTTATTTAAAAATAGCACACACTTTTTAACTGTGTCTACAAACCACAAGAATATTTGTTTTGTTGAGAAAATTGGAGACAGAATTATAAAAATAAGACAGACTTCAAATTACCTTGAGATAATAAAATTTCATCTCCCCAATGTCTGTCAAAGGATGATGTGGATCACCGTTCAGAAAATTAAGCAACTCAGAAAGAGCTGGCAATCTGAGGGATAGGGACAAGGGGAATTAACAGAGTGGAACAGAACAGAAACCAGAGCTGCAAAGACTGAATTTATGTTCAAGGAACATATATTGTATCAATAGTTGTCACAGTGAGTTTTGAATGTAAGCATCCCAAAAGAATAACAAATCAATGATCAGCTCATCAGATGAAACATTGTACTGTATCACTGAGGCTAATGCACAAGAAAATTATCTGGGGGAATTAACTAGCCTAGTTTCATGGCTCCTTAAGGAAGAAATAGTACTAACTACCTTCAAAGCAGTGAGAAGGCTGTCAGCGGTAGAACTTTCATAAGTGATATCCTTATTTGATGTCCTGCAAGAGCCCAATTCACTGTTAGTGAGTGTTCTTAGCCTAAATACACTGTGGCACTGTAGGGTTTTGCTATCATATCTTAATTAGCAGAAAATGCTAAGCTGTCCTTTTCTGAGATGTTAAAACTGAGTAAAGGCAGCATGAGTAACTTTTTAAAAACCTCCTTTAAATCTGAAAACTGGATAGCTATGAATATTTAGCAAAAAAAAATTTTTCGTTACAAGTCCTGTCTGTCCTACCAGAAGACACACTACTTACCTGGACAATTTCAACATTAGAGTTGATACTCTTATGTCAACAAATTTATTTTTCATTTAAATACCTTATGAATACAAACAGAATGGAATACAACTCACCTATAAAAATAAAAAGGATGAAATCGCAACATTAGCAACAACTTGGCAGGTACTGGATGGGATGATGTTAAGTGAAATAAATCAGAAGGAGAAAGAAAAGCACCAAATTACTTCCCTTAAACTTGGAATATAGAAAAACAAGACAAAGAAAATGAAAATCAATCCTTAGAATTTTTATTGCAGAATTGATGCTACTGGACTGGGAGGTGGGGGTAAGAACAAATGGCCTAGCAGGACAAATGGTATAAGGTTAATAACTGAGCATTTTGATGGTATGTGTGGGTGGTACATCTGAGGAGCTATAAACCTATTCCCTATACCAAGCACAGTGCTGTAAGCCAATGTTAACACATTAAAAATAAATACCCTTCAAGAGTAACTCCTCTTCTCCACCAGGTCATTATCTCTTCACCACCAGGTCCATCATATCATCACCAGGACCATATCATTCTTCATATCACTCAAATGTTCATCATAATTTAGATTCATTGCTAAACCTGTGACAGCCACTGGGTTTATTTCTCCATCTTTTCATCTATTATATAAGTTTAGCTTGAAATGATTAAGAGTCTATATTATTGTAATTTCCTGTCCCTTAAAGCTCTGTACGATATTAAAGATACAGTTATTAGAAATAAACAAACCTGACTGTTAACCAATCAGGTATAATCCTTCAGTTATGCTCTCTGCTCATCCAATAAACATTAGCTGTGCTACTAGGTTCATGCACCTGCAAGACAGAGCCCAAATTTCTTGGAATGACATACAAGGTGTTTCTGGTTTCTCTGTAAGACATTTGGTATCATCTGCTATGCTTCTCATGTCAACCTTCTGGAAACAATGTTTCCATGTGTGTGCCCTGACTATAATAGGTTCCTTGAAACTAGAGTCTTAAGACTCTAGTTCACCTAGTCACTTTCTATACCTCTTTTAAGGTATGCTGTAAACATACCTTGTATATATCCCTCTGCATATGACTAATTATTTTCTTACTGTTCACATTGAAAATTATGCTTTCATTTATTACATATTTATTTTGCCTGGAATACATGACTCTAAAATATATGTACCTAAAAATACAGTATAAAATCTGCCTGAGTACATGCTCAATAACTATTTGTAGACTGAGTAAATGTACTTATAAGAAAAAGTTAATAATTTATATATAAACCTTATTTTTATTTAAATTACCAATATTTTCAATAAAAAGCATGTCACTAACAAGTTTAATCATGCTATATCCATAAATTTCTATAAGACACATCAATTTTGTATAACAGAATATCAAAAAATTCACTTTTATTACATCTTTATGAGCATTGGCTGTCTAATTTATTATTTAAAGGTAAAAATTTACTAAAAATAGAATAGTTTTGTAAATATAAGTTGATATAACCCTTCAAGCAGGCACTTTGCAAATAAATTAATTTCTTCTTAGCTATTTTGGTCAATAGTAACTTGACAACAAAGCATTTAGGATTTAAACTTTAGCATGTCCATATCATCACACTAGCTATCTCACTGCAAAACTAGAGATAGTTAATTCTAGAAACACTTAACACACTGACTTTTCTTATTCTATTTGGTTTGTTCTAAAACAGTTTTTTCAGTCCCTCTTTACAGAAAAAAATGTTAATACTTCCTTTCATGATATGCCTTCAATCTGGGTCAAATCAGGTAAACTGAATTTTAGTTATATGTGTCCATCTTCTGGACTAAGTCTCCAGGAATTCATGCTTCATTTGGAGTTAAGCTTTCCAAAATATCTAATTCTTGAGCAAATATTTCTTCAATCTGCTCACCTTAAGTGAAAATTGATTTTCCTCTAACACCATCTGCCTTGTGGCTCAACTAATAACATAAAATGATAGGAGGTATTTCATCATCTATACACCTACCCATACAATATTTGTTGTTTATTCAATAAATATCCCATTTTCCATTTTTTAAACATTATTCCATGACAATTTCTCAGTAACTTCCCCCCTTTAGGAGTGGTGCCATCTTTATCAGTCTCTCTCCATTTCTATCTTGTCTCTGGAAACTCCCTTAATTCTCATGCTCAAAGTCAAGTACACTAACAGTGGGGAAACATAGACCAGCTCTGTGTCTATGAAGAAATAAAATGTAATCTTTAGGAACAGCCATAAATTTCTACTGGATCTCAATTTCAGCATAGGTTTGTTATGTTACCTAAACATAAAGACAAACATAGATCAACTACTCAGCTACTAAATTTTAGTATCCTTACATGCAAAACAGGTGTAATAAACTTAAAACTGTAGAAGGTATTTGTGATAAAGTCTGTACAAAACTGTTAAAAATTGGGATAAATTTATCAAATAATGTTTTGCAAATTTTTGAAAGGCATATTAATCAAAAATGGTAAATCAGTCTGCTAAAAATTTCTGCATTTTTAAATAGATACAAGACCTATAACAGAATATTGACCAGATGTGCTATGTGCAAAAAGGTTATTTATATAAACTTGAGACCATTTCTGTAGGTGTTTTGATGAAAGCTTTTGAGTTGGAAGTTCTATAAAATGTTCCAAAAATATCTAATTCGTATTTTGTTGATCTGGAATTCCATTACCTTCTGTAAATACACTTCTTGTGGCACTTATCTGACCTTAGGTAGTGACAATTTTCTTCTCAGCCTCCCTAATTAGTTTTATCACCTACTAAATTCAGGAGAATAGGATCCTATTTGATACTATGTGTATGCCTTGAATGTAGATGATGTCTGGTCCACTGTAAGCCCTTTGGTAGAATTTATTGAAGTAGAACACTTAGTTTCCAATAGAGAAATTTCATGAAAGGGAAAGAGTGGTTATCGTAAAGGGTGAATGTAAGAATTTATGATTAGAAAACATTTGTGAAACTTTTAGACTGGTATAGAGAGTAGCAAAAAAGTGGGCTATCAAGAAATATGAAACTCATATGTCAGGAGAGCCATTGTTGTGAAAGATCATATAACCAACCAAGGATATAGGAAATGATGGGAAATAAAGGTAAAAGGACTCACATCCTAACCTGGTCAGTATTTTTCAAACACTTTAGTCTTAGGAGCTCTTGACTCTCTTAAAAGTGATGTTGGCTCTAAAGAGCTTTTGTTTATGTGGACTTTATTTGCTGATAGTAGCATATTGGAAATGAAATTGAGAAAATTTTAAATATATGTGAATTTCAAAATAAAATGATTTGTCATGTGTGCATATAAACATCTTTATGAAAAACAATTTATAGTCTCTAAAACAATAGTGATAGGAAAGACATTATTTTACAATTTTGCAAGTATTTTTAAGATCTGACTTCATGGACTATAATAGGATTTTCATATCTGCTTCTACATTTAGTCTGTTTTGCGTTTACACATCATGAATCACATGAAAATCTACAGTACATTCATTAGTGAACTGAAATGAAAAGGTAACATATCATCTTATGTTACTACAAAACTACATTTTACATCTTGAACCATCTGAAAGTACCTACTCCCTTTCACTGATCACATTTTAAGGGATCCATGACACAAGATTTCTGATAATATTGCCTCCAATTCTATTCATTATTCAGTACTCAAAATTATTATAAAAATATGAAATATTTTCTCAAATATATGACATAAGAAAACTTTAGAAACTTTTTTTATGGTTTTATGAATCCCATGTGCTACAGACCCAGTTTTGTGTTCTCCACAAATAAACGGCAGAAATTAATTCAGCAATCTGATTTGACTAAGGACCTTTGAGAGGTGATAAGGTCAAGAGAGTAAAGTCCTTGCAACTGGGGTTTGTCCCCCAAAGAAATCTCTCAACCCTAACCCTTGAAGACACATTTAGAAGATAGTTTACTGAAAGGAAGAAAGCAGACTTGCCATTCACAAGATCTGTAATTTGATCTGGTAAGTCCAGCCTTCTGAGTTGTGAGAAATAAATGTCTGTCTTTAAGTCACTAACTCTACAGTATCTTGTTAAAGCAGCCTGAACAGACTAAGATACCACAAAAGCCATTCTATAGAAGTTAAAAACTCTCAGGCAAATGTCATGTCTTTCTCACTTGTATTTCCTATAATACTGAGAACCACATACCTAACAGTTTATACATTTTCAACAAGTACACACTAGAAACACAAAATATTAGAAGTGGAAGAACTTTTAGAGATTATATTGTTCAAACTTCTCATTTTTACATTCAGATTGTGTAAACCTGGGGAAGGTAAGTGATCCTTCAAAGTTCCAAGGAGTTGATAAATAAATTATTTGGAAATAAAATACAGCCTTCAAAGTTATCACACATCAATCAGGTGTAAATTTTTTAGAACTTTAAATGATATAAATTATGCTTTCAAAAAGAGAAAAAATATAAATGGAACTTTAGAAATTGAGAAGACAGAGATCATGTACCTAAATTATCCATTTGTTTAAAAACATGTTTTAAGTTCTTAGATGAAAACATCTCAAATTTCACAAATTGACAAATACTTGGTATACTAGTTCTGAATTGCACTATTACCTTTAAGATAATTCATATTTTTGTAGAAAAACAATTCTCATTTTGAAACAAATTTGTAAGAATAGCAAGTGTGCTCTTATCAGAAATAAAAGCAAAAGTTTCAGAAAATAATAATCCATGTTACAATTTTCATTGGCTTTAATTCAACTTTTCCAAACCTAAAACTAAGACAGGTGAGTCTGGGAGAAATAATAAAGTTCCTTTTTTGTTTGTTTGTTTGTTTGTTTTTAAATCAAAGCAGTGTAACACACACATACAATTATTTTAAAATTGCGTGTTCTGGCAAATTAGCCCAGCAAAGTGGTTCTGAAATCCATTGCCTCTCTGTACCTCATGGAGACTTATTCAAATAATTGTAACAGATTTTCTGCTTTTGGGAAATGAACAAATAAATGTCAGGATTGTTTCTAATGGCAATTCTCGACATTCTTATTAAAGTTTTGTGTTAAGTGCCCAGATACATTAAATCAATCCATTGCTTTCCGTCCAGAGAGACAGAGCAGAGTCCTGCAGAAGAAGCTGTAAGAAATCAATCTCTGCAATGTGCTTCTTTTAACACATTAGGCTCTTGGTTAATTGGTTTTTAAAATGCTCTGACAGAAATTTGGACTTGAATTCAAAGTCCTTGACAGTATATTTTTACCATAAAAATGAGAATGCATGTTTTCCTAAAATGACTCCTTAAAATTTTTGAAATGACTTATCATAAATATTTGATATTTTCACTATTTGGAAATTTGCAATGACCCAGACAGTATTACAGAATGAAAACGATATTCTGTATATTGTTCTCAGATACCTGGTGTGGGGTCCAAAGCTTTTCCTGCTGAGAGACAGACAATGAGATATAATATCGACATTCCCTTTGAAACTCTCCAGGGTCCACTGAAGAACTTCTTTTGTAGATGTAGGAAGTTTATTGAAGAACCCCAAAAGAGCACACAGCTTTAGTCAATTTTTTTTAGATCTGATCTGAGTTTGTTTTCTGACAGAAACTTCATATCAAAGAAAAAAACAATCGATTTCTTCAAAATGGGAAAATAAGACATCATACAATAGAAACCATGACACAAGGATCTAAAGCAAAAGCTACAAATTATTTAATACAAAGTCAAGGAAGACAAGAGTTTTGACAGTATTTTTAATCCATTCCCCTATTGCAGAGCATAATTTTCCTAGAAGTACAGAGGTAATTGTCTATACATCTGACTAACATTCAGAAGCATTCAATAATTGTTGCTAGTATTATTTTGTTGTTGCTTTTGGAAGTAGCAATGAAGATGAGATCAAACTTTCCCTTTATATCAGTTTTAGATTTCAATAGTTCAAGTTCCTTGATATCATTGTCACTTTAAAGATGAAGATTCTGTTAGTCACTGAATTGGTAAGTGGTAGAACTGAACTATGATTCAACAGCATTAATAATTGCTTGTAAGGATTTATAATTTGTCAAGAAGTGAGAGGCAATTTATACAGATTGTCACATTAATATATCCATAACTCTCCAAGATATATCATGGTATTTTACTTACTTAAAAGGGAAGGAAACAAAAATTTGGATGCCAAGGAACTTACCTGGTCATATAGATATTAGGTAGTTAAACATTGATAGAAATGAAACAATTTGAAGCAAAAAATCCAAGCTCAGTTCCCAGCTACCTCTCCATTGTACATGTTAATATAAAAGCTGATTCTCTTTCCTCTACACAAATCAGAGACAAAAAGAGATAAAATTCACATTTTCCACTTTCTTCTCTTCATCTGTTCAATTCACAGACTGTATGACTATATATCTTTGGAGATTGAAAAGGTATTAAAGATGTAAAAGAAAATTTCAATTGCTAAGGGAATGATTACCAGAACTAAAGAGTATATACAGTACAGAACTGCATCCACTTTGGTGGATATTATTGTAATAAACTTCCAAATAACAAACAAATCAAGACCAATGATAATTTCTCAGCAATTCAAGAGGTAGTAGAGTCAAAGACAATATAAAGGAACTTCATCCATTAATAACTGTTCCCATGGAGGAATCTCTCTACCAACTCTGGGAGTTAGGTTCTCTAGACCAAAGACCTGAAATGCAAGGCAAAGTAAAAACAAAATGGGACAGAAAACAGAATAGAGGTGACAGCCACTAAGAACAAGGAGGAACTGAAACAAGTCAAATGAACTTGGACTGACCTTTGAATGCAAAATTAGGAATGGAAATCTAAACAACATGGTCTACCATGTACCAAGAAAGCACATCTTCACCCAGGATAAGGGCAGAGATCCAAAAAAGAAAAATACCAAAGGGCTGAACATGGACAAACAATATAATGAAAGAAGCCACAGCAACCTCAGGGTGAGGTGGCCAGGGAGGGAGTGGAAATTCCCATGGGATCAATAGTCATACATTGTAATAATTAAAATTTAAATACATTAATAAAATTAAATAAAAATAAATAAATACATAAAGGAACTTCATACGTATTTTACATGACATTCAGTACATAGTCCAAGCTCAAATATTATTTCTCTGCCTTCAATTAGTGCACACTGACTTGTCTATTGACGAAGCATCTTTTGGAAATCTAAAACTCATGTAACCCTGTGGAAGAGCATGCTGGGACACCCTACCATTTCTAATCCTGCCATTTCCATATTTTTACTCCACTTGTGGAAATTATACATTTCCAAGGAAAACTGAAGCATGATCTTGTTGACCTCTGCTACAAATCCTTGTCCTAAAAACTGATTTTCCTTGCACACCCAAGATTTCAATTTCTGCATTCTGGCTTTTGGAAACTCTGTGTTAGCTTGTTACAACTGAGATTTTAACAGCCAAACAAATCTGCTGTGAAGAGTGCTGAACATTTCATAGAAATGCTCTGGCTAAGTACCCATTTTCTGTTATGTCATCTGCCATGCCTGATTGTGTGAGCATGTGAGACAGAAAGGGAATTTCACCTATTCTGAAAGAGAATCCTGTAGTAAGATTTTGGGCATTAGGAAGATAAGTCACTTCCAAAAATACAGGAAAGTGAGAGCTTAGATATTATTCCAGGTATGCTATAAAAATATTTTTAATTACTAAAATTCACTAGCATACTGGTTTACTGAGGGGAGGATTACCTTTTCTTAAAAATGGAAAAATAATTACATGGAATTTGTTAGAGCATTATTAGAAACTATTCTACTGATAATGAGCTAAAAGAATGTAATGTGATTTTGGACATGAATTTAAAATCCTCAACATTCTGGTTGTCAAGAAATGAGAAAATAAGAAGGTGCAGATGTTTAACTATCTTCTAGGACATGAAATGGTTTTTTGAATTCTTTCATCAACTGCATTTGCTTCTATTTCTCTACATTGCCAATCAAACCAAGGCAGTAGGAAATGCAATCCATTAGACTTAATCACATTAAGTCCAAATCACATTTAACTATTCA
This sequence comes from Uropsilus gracilis, assembly GCA_004024945.1. Lineage (NCBI taxonomy): Eukaryota > Metazoa > Chordata > Mammalia > Eulipotyphla > Talpidae > Uropsilus > Uropsilus gracilis. Next base: position 13,474 of record PVHY01006665.1, read on the forward strand.
ATTGAAGAAAAAGTACAAGCAAAACTAATTACAGAGCAGAAGAATAGCAGAATAGCAATGATAAAATTTAAGTGCAACAATAGAACAGGAAACTCCTAAGAAATTGAGAAACAACAATATGTTGCTGTCAGGGAAATATGCAAACTGTGTCACTAAGCAATTTTAGTACCTTTAATTAAGACAATTAATTAATAATTATTTACCTTTCCATCTAATATTTTTATATGGTATCTTAAAATTCTAGTTTTCTGCTTCAATAGTTGGACAAGACTTTAAATGATGAAAGCAAAGCCAGGCACAGTGGCATATTCCTTTAAGGGCATCCCTATGGAGCATGACTGGGACTGGGAATTGCTTGAGTCTGGGGGTTCGAGACCCACCTGGGCAACATAGCAAGATCTAGTCCCAAAAAATAGCTGGGTGTGGTGACACATGCCTGTAATTTTAGCTACCTTGGGAAACTGAGGCTGGGGATTGCCTGAGTCAGTGTTACCCTGGGCAATGTGAGCCTGCAGTTCACCAGGCAAAAATCGTGAGATCTAGTCCCAAAATAAACAAATAGATAAACAAATAGATAAATAAGCAAATTTTAGGAATTTCATAACAAAATTGACACAAAGATATGTTTTAATTTTACTGTTGTATGTAGTTGAAAAAACACTAGTTTCCTTCTTCCTACCAGTTTTTGGGTGCTTTGAGGATTTAACAGTCATCTTATTCAAACATGGAAGTTACAAGCTGTTTAGCAATAACATTTTTTGAACCCAAGGAGGAATGAGTCCTAGAATTAATGCAGGTCTTAAGTGCAAATACACTGTACACCTTGGCAATAAAAATCCCTATTTCTAGACCTTAATTTTCCCACCTGAAAACTGATTAAATTGTAGGAGGTAAAATCAGTAGCAGACATATAAAAGGGGCTTCCATGTTCAAAGTTACCTTTATCTTCACAATGTTTTTGCTTTTTATTAATTGTGCCCAAGGTTTAATATGGGTACTTCAAGCTGATCTGGAATACTGGGTTGATTTTAGTAGACTTAATAAACTTTCTGACTCTTAGGTTTGGCATTTTTGTTGTTTCCTTTTGGTCCTTAAAATGGATAATACATTGTTTACAAAAGAACATTGATTTATTTTGATTTTTGAAGCCTATGCTTTATTTCCTTTGGATACTTTATGATTCTAAACATAAGAATTTTAAGTTCAGAGACAAATGGTTCTGGTTGATTCATTATTATTTTATTTTCATCATGATTACATGCCTTTGTTTGTAATTATTTACCAATAACTTTTCTAGAAATCATAGAATATGTAAACATAAAATCACCCTGGAAGACCAGAGCTGACACTTATTGTTAGTATATCTTAGTCACTTCACTGGCCTTATCTTCATTATTTATCAAAGCAATTCCTAGAGCAACAATTATTGACTTTTTTTTCCATAATAAGCATGTCCATGATGCTGGTAAGTCAAGTAGCATTTTGATATTAAAATAATAATTCATGTAATTGCTAAGATAATTGTATAGATTATATCATAACTGTCCCTATTTTAAAGATAAATGAACTAGGAAAGAGATAATAAAAAGACTACCTAACTCACACAGTTAGTGAGCAATATAACTGAATTCTGACCAGAGACTAGTTTGCAGAATATGTCTTTAACCATTGTACTAAGTGGAAAGTAGTTTCCTCAATAGACACACCCTGCCATCCTGATTTAAGAAGTGAAAAATTTGGCCACCAGATTCACTTAGTACCTCAAAAAAAATCTTAAAAATCTAAAATGTAAAGGCTGAATTTGTTAGGACAGTCTCCCATCAAAATCTATGACTTTTAACACAATTCAACACTACCTTCTATTTTAAGGCAAAAACAAAACAGGGAATGAGAAAAATCTGAAGTCTTGAGAGGTTGATGAAGTTACTAAGAAAACTAGAAAGAAACTTGATGGTTTCAAAAACTTAAAGAGAAGAAAGTATCTAGTATCTATGTTACTAGTGCTCTTTCTTCTTTTTGAAAATACCAGTATTCTTTCCTCCCTTGAAAAAAATACTTTGAAATGCCCATGTGCCTGCAGGAAAGCTAGTTAGATTCAAGACAATGCCCAGAAGCTGCTCTGTAGGTATCAGCTGATTTATTCTAGCTTTGCTCTCATCTGGGACAGTTTGCAATCCAAGAACTCATATCTGCCTTTTGCTCAGGGCTATTTTTAATTACTGAAACATTCAAGACTATCAACTCCCATTTCTCTTCTGCCTTCTTAGTTGAAAATCAGGAGGGTGGGGGGGGGAGAAAATTATGCCAACATGTCTGCTTAAAAAACATACTGCTACCTTCTGCCTTGGTACACTCCTGCCTTGGTGCTACAACTATTGAAATATTTACACTGAGTAGTAAAATAAGAACAGAGATCATGTGAATAGATGACTAATTCAGATAATGATCACATTAAAAAAACCACTTTTGCAATTTTGTAGTCAATATCCAAATTTCTTTTCAAGTTCAATCGGAATGCAAAAACACAAATTTGAAGGAATTACACACTTCTATGTTAATTCTAGCATTATTTACAATAGCCAAGCTAGGAATGTCCCAAAGGTGCATGGATTAAAAAGCTGTGGTATACACACACACACACACACACACAGACATACACACACAACACATAGGATCACTGCTCAGCTATAAAGAAATAGAACTTTTGCCATTGTGAAAACAAGGATAGAACTGGAGGTGATTATGCTAAACAAAATAAATTAAAAGGAGAAAGATCAATATCAGATATTTTCACTCATATGAAGTATAGAGAAACAGAACAAAGAAACAAACAAAAACCTAGAAATCTGATGGTAGATTTGAAGGTGTTAGAGGAAAAGGTGCAGTAACAAAGACTTGAAGAGATGAGGTCCCACACCTCTGAGTTATAGTCAGTATTGCAAACCAATGTTACCTCTAAGTAAAAAAAAAAAATGAATATCACTCAATCTCAACTTACTCTGCTAAGCCTTTTCTTATTCCTGTAGCCATCTAAAGTAAGTTCTCATTTTTATGCTAATAAGAACCATTCTTATCACTGATATCACCCCAGTTGCTGTTTTTCCTGATTTCTCCATCAAGATGGGAATCCCAGAGCAAAGACTACACTATAAGTCCTATTATGCCTTAGGCATAGTAAACTCTAGATACATAGTAGACTCTAAATTATTGCTCATATGGATTTGAACTCTGATTTCATTGAGTTGCCAATCTGTTTTCCACTACCAAGAATGGCATCTTACCCAATCAAATTTCTTTCTTGCTATCCTATTCAATGTGCTCTTCTACTCCAGCTAAATCCAATTCCTCTCTGGTCCTATCCATCTCTTCGTTAAAGACTTGCTGATGTTGTCTTGGTTGGCATAAATGAGAAGAAATAAGAAGCAAGACAAAAGGACAAAATATATTTGTAGAATTACTATAGATAATGAATCCCATTCCTGTTGAATTACTGTAGAAATAATTCACAAACAAATTTAGGTTTCAATTGAGAATTTTTTCCTATAATATTTTAATGAGATAAATATTCTTCAAGCATTTTTTACTAACTTTTTCAATTCAACAATCATTGAACAACCCAGGTGTGGCCAGCATCTGAGGGGGTGCTGGGACTCAGCAGTAGGGCATGTACTCTGCTCTCCATCACTCAGTAGGAGTACTCCCCACCACTCCCCCCCACACTCTCACTCTAAAATACCCACACCACCATATTTGTAGTTTTTAAACATATGTCATATGTCATTGATTATAACCATGATAATTTAGTCATAATTCTATTACCCATTGTTTAAATCATAACAGATCATTTCTCTTACTGAATAGCAAATTGAGAAATAAACCTATAGCAGGCACAGTCTTTATGAAAAGTTGAAAGTGAGACTTGTAATTTTCTTTTCCTCTAACACTTCCCTATTATTATCTTCTTAAAAACTAAAGATGAGAGAAGTGTTGAGAAAAAGTAAAATAAAAAGAATAATCTGAAGAAGTTCAAGTACTCTCCAGTATATTTAAATTTGTTTTTAATAAAAACAAATTTTTCTTCTTGTTGCTATTTAATGTACATCTTAATTATATTTTAGTTACTTATGCCATATTTGTTAACCTTACCGGAAGACATAATCTATAGACATTCACACTATTCATTGAGGAATGATAATGCTATAAATATTGACAGAATTCTCTAGATAACTACTTCCCATGATTTTTTCTAAGAATAAAATTTTCATAACTATTATTTTTAAATTTTCAAATTGTTTCTCATATTTTGGTGCAATATGAGATCAATATGTGAGCCTTATAAAGGGGGAGATATTGGGTAGACCATTTCAGTGGATATTTATTCTGTGCCTGTCTTAGATCACGATCCTCTGTTTACTTGTCCAGAAAGATCTGACAGATTACTATTAGGTAGAGAACAACTCATGATAAAGGAAAATTGAATTCACAGTATATATTACAGAAGAGAACAATTTGTCCCGTGTCTTTTCTGGATCTTTGTATTCATGACCACTCGTTTTCATCTTCCCACTAACTCTTCTCTTATTTTTTTCTCCTATTCAGGATGTAGATGAACAAATCTCTTTGTTCTCAAAGTTTTGACTACTTCTCTTACTCTGTATACTCCCACTGAACAATACCAAGACTCATACACACACAAAAAAAACCTTAAGTCCCACCCTTGAGTGGTATCTTACTCTCCTGATATTTTCATAAAGCATTAACACAGTATTCATCCCAATCCTTGAAAAATTAAGTAAACCATAGAAAAACACATTTAAATGGATTCATTCTTCAAGCAATTCCTACTTTATGTCTATATTTGCTATGCATGAGACTTTAAAAAAACTGTTTAGAAATTTCCTCTTTTTATAAATTATGAGGGAGATATGGCTATAGATATAGATACACCTTGCCCACAGGGGAAAGGTCTACCACACACAGACTCCAAATCCTCAGGTGCTCAGACATAAGCATGATTCACTCTATAGTTCAAATCAACTTAAATATAAAAGTCACCAACTAGCAAGAAAGTCAATAAAATGCTAATAATTTGAAAAATTGTCAGCATTTTGGTTATATGTAGACCCTTTCACAAGAAAATCACAATAATAATGCTGTGTCCTATCTCTACAAGAGTGAAGTAAGTTCATATCTAGAGAGGAAAATTTATGTCCTATTTATCACACTCATTTTCCATTAGGATTAGTGAAGACAAATGCTGCATATCATAGAAAGTTTAATATTTATTCATCTGATTATGATACGATTCTAAATTCCCTTGTGTTTGCTCAATGATATATACTTACTTCCCCCAATTAAATACAATATAAAATATTACTTTACTTTTGATGAATGTACTCTAGCTTTTGTTTAATATTGACTTAATAATGGCTTACCATTACTAATCAATTTAAGTGGAGGTCAAAATGACAGGAGGTTGATTCAGCCCCTATCTTTATGGCTTCCATTTAAAGCTGAAGCACTTTTGCTTCTAAATGACTACCTATCTTATAACTTACAGTTGCTTCTAATTGATACTGAGTATATACAAAAAATAATGGTCACTGTATTGGAATGACCTAATGAAAATCCTAAGTAAAGGTCATATGAGGATTATCAGTAACCCAGTCTTGTTACACAGGGTTAGTTTGCTGTTTTTTACTAGTATCCATAGTTAGGTAAGAGATAAGATAGGATTCTCACCAATGGAGCCATATTTCATTGAGAAATTATGTCAAAGTGCTACAAACACTCATTACTTTACACTATATACTAAAGACACAATGAAAAGCTTGAAATTTAAAAAAATATAACAGAGTAGGACATTGCATTGTAAGTGATTTTAAGTCATTATTTCTTTCTTGGCTACTTGAAGACACTATCTCTTTCTTGGCTAATAAAGAGATCACAGAAAGTATGAAAAATCATCTAGGCTAGATCTTAAGTATACGTTATAGGACTATGTTTTGTTTAAATCAATGGGTGGAAGTTCCTGTATTGTATAGACCATAAACAGTTCTTCTAGACTAAGGATTTATGATGACTTATTGGTAATTTATTTCTAGCTATTTTGATCCTTTCCAGAGTCCTTTTGGTAAATGTCTATTGCTCCCCATAGATAAAATAAAGATAACCTTTTATTTGTACCTATATAATATGATTTTTTTTTCCAACTGCAATTTGTGATTTTTTTTCATAACATTCTGAATTGTAGAGTTCAGTTATGTGGAATGTGCAGAATGTCCATACATAGAGGGAAGCAAGATTAATGACCTCTAAATGTGAATGGACAAAGCAATTTACAAGAGTGAGTGAGGTTCATATTTTATAATAGACAGGTAGCTTATTCCAAGTTTACAGACAGTTACCAAAAACAAACAGAAACACAAATCTTTAAGCTTTCCTTACCTATGTAAAATTGATGAGTGTTTTAGACAAATGATGCCTACTATGCTTTAACCCTGAGCTTAATCTCTGTATGTTAATGAAGACTAAAATAGATTGTTAAAGTACTTCTTGAAGCAGAAAGCAACAGAAAAAGCATTTTCTTTCCTAATCCACTCCACAGGGTCTGTACTTCACCCAGCACGAAAAGGAGCATCAAATTGTGTTTCTCACTATGTAGAAAACTTTTAGTGCATGGTCTAATAATTTTGCATTTTTTAAATTTTCTTTCACCTTGGACATTGTCCTGGTTCCATTGAACTGTGGCTTCTAATCAGTGTACCATATGGTGTTGGCTTTATCTTTTGATAGTCATAAGAGAAGGTCTTAGAAAGTATGTCATATGGAAGGACACTGGCAAAATCTTTCTAATACAAATCAAAAAAATTAAACATGCATTCCTACAATATTGGGTCTCTCCTCACTTTTCTGGTAATACATCTAGTATAGTTTCCTCAAATTCAATTCTAGCACCCACTAAATGTACAGTAGCACTCAGTAAATGGGTGTTGCTCTTCTTATGAATATTTAAGGTCAGGGCGGAAGAGTTACAGATTTAGAAACAAAGTCATTGTGTTTTAGGATATCTACTTCTGCATAACTGGTCATCTAATCATGATTTACATAATCATGGATTATCTATAGTTATCTAAATTATCTAGTGCTGGGAAGGATGTGAAGCATATAAAATGCTAGTAGAGGCCTATGAATTTGATTACCAGGTTAGAGCCTGCCAATTTTGCCTAAAGTCAACTTGCAAAATATGATGAATGCTGAATGAGTCTAACACTTCTACACCATTAGCAATATCCAAATAAGCTATTGGGTATTTTTGCAACTGCAAAATAGTCACAGAGCTCCCCTCAAATACAGATTAAAGATGATGAGGGATGCACACTAAAATGGTAAATTGTCTGGGTTTGAACTTAACTTACTAGCTATTTGACATTGAAGAAGTAATTCAATTTCATTTCATCTTACATTATTTTACTGTAAGTAGAGAATGAAAAAATTATCAGTTGGATGTGAGCAGGAACATATACATACAAATGTGTGTATGTGTATGTGAACACACTAGCACATGCCTGGAATAGTTCATATGCAATAAAAATCAGTCATTATTATTACCAACAGCAGTTCATATTTTTCTTAATAATATGTAGAACAAAAGTTTATATACTAGTATCTCAAAGAACAGTGATTATGTTATTATCACAGAACTCTGGAATTGTTTTCTTTCTTGTCCACTGTGTACATTGTGGATGGTGAGATTTTGTAAGGAAAGACAGTTAGGCTCCTCACTATCTGCACTTCTAGGTCCATGGTAGACACTTATTTTACAAATAAGAGTTGTTTAATTATCACACCTGTGTTAGCAGTAAATCATCTTTGTACTACGTGGCACCGCTGGCTGCTTTCTCAATTTACATTGGCACTTCTTATTAACAGAACCTGAATTTGCTTGTGGAGCAAAGTGCCAGACTCATTGATCCTCTTTTGTTGTACAGTTCTGACTAGTAGATGTAGAGAGAAAAATCCAGGACTTTCTTGTCCAGAATGGGGATGTCAGGAATGTGGAGAAACAGCCATTTTGTGACTCTGAGGAAAAGGCACAAGCTTAAGATGGGTGGAAAGACAAGGAGTGGGGTACTGTGAACTTGGCAATCTGCTGAACTGACACCAGATGACTCACTCCAGTATTTATTAATGTCTGAGGAAAATAAATGCCTATTTGGTTAAATTCCAATCATCAGATTTCTGTTAAATGCAGCCAGGAACAGGAGCTAGCTGATAACAACAGTTTATTTAGCATCAAAGGTCAAAAGTCACCAAGAGTTTAGGAATATAGCTAATCCATATTAATGCCATCCTTCGGCCACTTGATAACACATAATTGGGTGTGGAGCCACTGCACAAGTAACTTCAGTGGGGGTGAGAAGAAGCAAGCAAACAGAATAATGCCTTAGAATATGTTTAAGCATAACTTCAAGCAATATGGAATAATCATCCATTGCTGGGCAACCAAAAGAGGTTTCAAGTTAACATCTCATTTTGCATATGATGTGCTATATAATTCAATCAGCCTGCTACAGAAAAGGGAACCACAGGAACAAACAGAAAAGTTTAAGTGCAGTTAGACCTCAAGAGAATAATAAAGGAAGAGATATTCCTCTTAGCATGCAATAGCTCCTTTATGCAAATATACAGCTTACACATCTATGTATTGCAATATGTGTGTTTGTGTGTACCCTATACATATTAACCATTTGAAATTCAGGTTATCATTGTATTAAGAACAAAGAGCTAGAGCAAATTGGCTTAGAATTCCATTCTTGTAACTTAGTAGCCATGTACTCTCTTCTTGGGCCTCAGTTTCCTTATCTGTAAACTGTTCAAAACAACATAACTACAGGGTTATTATAAGGACAGGATGAGTACAAGGTTTGGTACAGTCATATAAATACTAGTCATTATTATTTTGCAATGCCATGGAAGTAAATATGCTTTCAATAGTTCAGGCTCATTAGAGTGGGTTTATAAATATATCTATTTCTATATGAATAAATGGAAAATTCACAAGGCTAGAATGCTAGTTTATGTGTGGCAAATGTTTATTAATTTTTTAAAGTATTGTCAGAATCAATAAAACTGCTACAATTTATTGAATATTTTCTAGGTACTGGGACTGTGCTTGACACTTCACTTACATTATCCCATTTAATCCTCACTATATCAAAGTAATACATTATATGAGCTCTAGGCAGAACCTGTGGTAGCAAAGCAAGTAAGTCTGTGGTAGCAAAGCAAGTAAGGAGAGGAACTAAATTAGAATACAAATTCAGTTCTCTCAGTCTCCAAAACCTGATTTTTTTTTTTTGCTTGGTTCTGTTATTTTCATCTTTTGCACTATATTAGCTTAGATGATATGGCACATCTGAAGAGATAAAAAGTTCTTATTTAGGAAACTCAAACAAATATCTATTAATACAGGAAAATGCTCCAGTTAATTTCTATGAGCAAATTTCTTATTTGCCATTTATCTCTTCTATGTAAACAAAACAGGGATGCCTGGGGAAGTTATAAAACAAAGAATAGCTAGTTTGAAAATGCAAAACCTGCAGTATTTATGCAGCCCAATGTTGGATGAGGCAGTTCTTAAGTTTCTCATAAAAGGCAGACATATCTTAATGAATGGGTACAATAAACTTTTTAATAAACTCCTCCATATGCATACATTTTTCTTAAAACCAAGCAGCCCTCAATTGTCTTGCCCATTACCTACAATGCTTGTTCTTCTACAGTGGTCAATATGAGTGCCTGAATAGCATGTCCAGACCAATGACATTTACTGAAGTGGATGCCATCTGAAATCTAATCTATACTTCAGTTGTGACGAGTGAGTGTGCTGGACCAGAGCTACATCAGCAGTAAGACAAGGATGCTTTTGTCCCAATCAGTATTAAGGGGTGATCTCTTTAACTCAGGGGTTCCAAGATGTTCACTATACCCCAAATACCTCGGAAATACCTGGTGCTTTGCAGCTACTAAATAATTTTCTGGTTTAAAGACAATAATAGCAACAATAAACCTGAATGCTTCTGCCAAAGGAAGGAAGGGAAAGTGACTCCTCATTCTTTTCTCCTTTCCTGTACCTTGCACGGTTTAGGGTTGGAGTTCTTTCCTGGATATTCTCACCCCAAATATGTACTCAATGTCAAAAAAATGGAAGGCCTGGGGCCTCATGCACTATTCCGCACAGATTGCATACATAGATGTGTTCAGCATAACAAATGAAAAGAATAGATCCTGTGTGAGCTCTCTTTTGCATAATAAAATCCCACATGTTAAAATACAGATTTATTTTAAGCCCTGAAAGTACTGACCATATGCCTCAGTGGCTGAGGAGATGGCTACTTAATAGATAATCTGCAATGCAAGCCAAAGAACTAATCACAGCCATCTGATCATCATGCCCATCAAAAACCAGAAATGAGGAGGCAGGGAACAGAGCCAGAAACTGCCAACACAACTCACAGACAATCAGAGATTAGGGGCCTTAAGGATGGGGTGGTAAATGAGCATATCCCCAATGAATAAAAATAGTAAAATAATAGCAATAATAATAAAGCTGGATGAGGATGCCTTTGCTATGAAACACACATTCCACCAAAGGAATTATAGTTGTAATATTATTTAATTCCCTCTCATTGTGGCAGTTGATGAAAACATTGATTCCCTATGAGGGTGCAATAGTTTACAAAATTTACTTCCAACAATGTGGGGTCTCTTCTTTTGTTCTTTGACAGAGTCCAAGCTTTATAGCCAATTCCCTAGGGAAAATGGCACACCATGATGCTAAATAATACTTGTGAACTGAATGACAGTATGACTGTGAGATCCCTTGTTACCTAGTGAATTTGCTACACCATGACAAGGAGCATTTGGACCACAAGGTTTTCTGCTCTAAAATATCTTGGCCATTTCTTTACCATTTTGCCAGCTGTCTTTAAAATTGTCTAGAGGAAAATTTCCCTTTAGCAATGAATGAACGGAGTGAGTCAAGTGAATGTCTATGAAGTCATAGTTTGTGTATGAGTATATTAAGCATATTTTAACAATGGGGTGGCTTAAACAACCAAAGATTATTTTGTGTCCTGGTTTTGGAGGCTAGATTTCAAGATCAAGGTATCAGTAGGTTGATTCCTTCTGGGGGATATGAGGGAGATTTAGTTCTATGCTTCTTTCCTAAATTCTAATGGGTTGTTAGCAATCTTGGTGCTTTTTGAATTTTTAGAAGCATTTACACCCATTTCTGCTTTTATCACAATGCATGCTACCTGTGTGTCTGCATCCAAATACCCCTTTAATAAAAACATTTCTAATCAGTTAGTGGCCCACACCACCCTAGGGAGACCTCATCATAAGAAAACACATCTGCAATGGCCCTATTTCCAAATAATGTTACATTTTGAGGAATTGGGGGTTAGGATATCAGCATCAACATGAATTCAGGGGGAGAGGAAACAGCTCAACCTGCAACAATCTCTTCTATCAGTGTCTGTTTATAAGCTATTTTCCACATTTAACACACTATATTTTGATTGTTCGATATATTTTTGATTCTACTATATAACTCCATACTTCCTATATAAAATAACTTCTATGTTGGGAGAATTTCACATCAATCAGAATATATAAAATTTAACTATCTATTGCTCTACCACCACAAAACTATGAAAATTTTCCTGAAGATGTGAGCTCATAAATAGTCACAGGGATCACTAAAGATTCTCTGGTGTTACCTAGAAGAATTTCAGTAGTGAGCTAGGGTACCCTACTCCTGACATTTGAGAAAAGTAAATTCAGCAGGAGGAAAGTAAACAATTGTTCTGTCATCCTGGACAAGGAGGCCAAAATCAGTACTAGGATAACAGATTTCCTGTCCACTCTCATTTGTTTTTATAAATAATAAAAACAGAGACCCCACTGAATGGAAGAAGATATTTGCACACCATACAATTCTTATAGATAAGAACCGGATGTCAAAGATCTACAAAGAGCTTACCCAGTTCAACAAAAACAAAGCAATTGCCCAAACAAAAAAATGGACAGAAGAATATAAAAGATACTTCTCCAAAGAGTAATGCAAATGGACAACAGTCCTATGAAATAATGTTCAACATTACTAATTATCAAGGAAATGCAAATCAAAATCCACAGTCACTCATGAAAGTTGTTTCTAACCAGAAGTCCAAAGAAGGTCTATCTTGAAACAGACTTCCATTTTCCAGTAGAGGTTGTAGTAAATAAACTTATTACTTCCATATTCTCTTGCATATAATATTTTCACTTTCTCATTTGTATTGCAACCAGCTCTGTTAAATAAATGTTTCTAAATGATTTTCCATTAGGAGCTTTTGACTCAGAGTGACTAACTAAACTGGCCCAAAATTACTAATGAATCCAACATAATAGAAAAATTCAGACTAAACCTCTCTATCCCCCACTCGCATCCTCCCTCTAGTCCACCATACTTAAGTCTCTTCTTATTTTTGATTTTCCAACTGATATCTCTGTTGAGAGGCAAACAAACTTGAATATAAATAAAATCAGATCCATAGTAACAATCAATTGATATCAATAGGTAGAGAGAAAAATACCAAACTATTTTAGCATAAGAAATTACCAAAAGCTTTTACTACTGAAGGAGATGAAATAATATTTGACATCTGGGCAGAGTTTTTCAGCTGCAAAGGAGTAGTGCCTCATCAGTACCTAGTCAGGGTTGATATAATGCAGCCCAAGCACTGTGCAGACACTTGAGAAGTAGAGCTGAGTCCAAAGCTCTCTTTCAGAAGCGAGGACTTCTCTTACTAATAGAGCAATGATATTAGCCCGAGTGTGACTCTCTTTTGTATTTTAAAAACTCTGACACCATCAAACTGAAGTTTAAAGAAACACAGAGCAGAAATGGAAATACTCTGAGCTACTTCTGACTTCACAGGCATCCTGAATGCATCAAGGAGATATTGACTTTTGTTTTATTTTTTGTTAAAATTCTTTCCAGTGATGGAAAAAGTATATATCTTCTTTTCACTTCTACCCATTTATTTTTATGCTCATCCCTAAAAAGTTTCCAAAGTTACCTGGTTTACTTTCTGAATGCCTATTTCTATTGTCAAATCATACAAAAGACAGTCTTTCCTACCCATTAATACCTGAAAATTAATTAAAAGTTACCCACTGGCCTGGAAGGTAGGTTACCATAACATCTGCCCACAAATGGATTTGCTAAACAGGTCTGGGAACGTGTCTCCTGTTATAAATGTAGCATTATGTAATCCACCCAAAATAATGATAATAGAACTGAAGCAGCATTAATTAGGACCCAATTTCTCTACTTAGGCCTCCTACGTAACATTATCTTCATGTAATTTTAGTTTGTGGTCTAAGATAATTGTTTCTATATAAAAGCAATTGTAACAGCTTTGCTGTGTTCACTGTTAAAACCCACAGATCCCATACACAGAACTAACAGAAGGACTAAAATATTAACCAAGGAAAAACTCAGGCTGGTATAGCATAGACCAATATTTGTTACATTTTCTGTTTCCAATAGGAAACTTAATAGTGTAGCTTTAATAATTTGGTTTAAAAGTCTACTCAAAAAAGGAAATCAAACATAAAATAGATAAATTTTACAAAGATAATTTGAACTATATGAAAAAAGAAATATTGGCTACTTTTGAAAATGTCACTGTATTAACTATTTACTGCTTTACAAACTGTTTCAAAACACTCTTATTTGGGATAAGCCACAGGGAAGTGGTCAAAACCACAATATGAGAGTGATTTTAGAAATACCAGGGAAAAGAAAGACATTTTTTTTTCTAGGCAAGTGTAATAATATCACAACAGGTATGAAATGGTAATGTAGCCTTTCAATTATGGTTTCTGAATAATTGTCATTCTGGGTTCTTTCATGAAAATAAAATATACATGGATGATGCTAAAATGCCCATCAAAATGATTACAGCATTCTTTTGTAAATATACTTTCCCAATCTGTGTCGATTCAGTGTTGATCACAGTCTCTTTCCTATGAATAGCTGACACACCCTGAGTTACAGCGAGAGGGGTGTTGTAAGATTTTGAGAATGTTGTAATAGTAGATGCTCTTTGTCAATACAAAAGTTCTTTCAGTACTTTCTAAGTGCCTTCTAAGGCTTAAGATTAGTTTCATAACTGGCTTAATTAGCTTGGGGAAGTTGCTAACTGATGGAACTCTTGAACTTGGGATCATGATCCTGTGTGTTCATACGTAATATCTAACTTAGAGCTGGGTAAAATACAACTCTGATTCTGAAAGGTTTTTTTAGCACCCACTCATCTCCCTTTGGGTTTTCTGCATGCCTTGAGACTTCCAGGGAGCGAGCACATTCCAAAAAAGTTGGATGCCTACTATGCCCAATCTGCATATTCTATCAGCATCGTATAGCTTCTGAAATCTCAGCCTCAAGAATTTACTCTCTTGTTAGTAAGACATCTAAAGCACCGGATACAGAGGCAGGTCTTTCGGGTTATGTCCATTGTTTATGCTCACAAACAATATCATACTTCTGCGCTCCCATTATGGTTAAGCTTGTCAGTAGGTCTAATCTGTCAAAAGAAAAGCAAGAACAACCAAACTATGCTCCATAACTAGTACAGAAATAGGGACAAAGACAGTAGGAAACCGAGAAACCATTTATTCCTATGATATATTGAAGTCAATAAATATTCCTATCTTTTTGTCATTTGAAAACTGGAAATGGCTTAGGGTGAGCAGCAAAGCCCCAATGTAGCCTACCTAGGGAAACAGCACAGAAAAGTTGTTAAAAGCATAGACACTAGGGTCAGACACCTCAGTTTAACTTTTAGCTTTGCTATTTACCAGTCTTGTGACTCTCAGCAATTTGCTCAATCCCTTGTGTCTCGGAGATACACAAAACTGACTGAAAATGGCATTCATAAGATAAATATAAGCCCTATTCCTTGCTCTAACACTACCCTCTAAAACACACCAAGGGTCATTTTTTTTAATAGACCTATTGTGGAGAACATATATTTCATAACTTGAATGCATTATTTTTGTGTGAAAGTTTTCATTTCATTACAGATCTAATTTGAAAATCATTACAGCCACAATTTTTGTACCCTTATTTGGTATTTCTTTCATTTTTAATATTCCACGAGTCTGAAAGAAATAATATCTTTTGGCCTTCCATGTCTTGAAAAGCCTAAGGAATTCACTGATGCTTAGTTTCTTCATCTATAGTATGGCTAACTATTAATGACTGTTCCATTGCAACTTCTGGTACTAATTAAATAAAATAGTGTATATGTACCTTCAGTGTCTTACTCAGAGTCCTTAATGAATTACTGTTACTATTATTCTCCCAAAAGGAAAAAAAAAAACTGTGTTTCCGTACCATTCTCCTGATAACCCAACAAACCCAAGTTCATGAAAGGGATAACAGACAATTTTATAAACTTCTCTCCACTTCCCCTGGTTCCAGAATCTCATTAGGTAAGATGGAAAATGAGCTGTTTTTATTAATCTTCCTTTCTTCTCCACAGTTAGGAAAACTGGCAGAGAAGCTACTAAGGACAAGGATGGAGGCATAAAGATGAAATACATGGGACTGAAGATACTGAAAAAAGTGGCACCTACATATAGACCTAAATCTAAAATACAGTTGCAATCTTGGAAAGAAGCCAGACGAAGCTGAGGGTGGGTGGCTCTGCATTTGTTTTCAAATCACAGTCCTTCTTCTCTGTTAATAGATGTACATGTATTCTTTTAGAAGCTCATCAATATGAGTGCCAAAAACATGTATTCACTTCAAGAAGAATTGCAAATGTGGACTTTAAAATGAAACACACACAACAAGGAGTAGGCACACAGTTAGATGACGCTTTGTACAATAAACCTCTACCAGGAGCATTTTGATTTTGTGGTATTGTTTGCAGTAGACATAAGGACATGTCATCCCTGTAGCAAACATGCTAGGACTCCAGACTATGCTGCATAGGCAGGAGCCCTGAAAGTCAGGCATTCACTACCTTCTTCAGACTCAGTGGCAGTCAGTTGACTAGGTTCCTTCAAAGGCTTCATCCTTCCCTTGGCTATACAAGGAATTCCTGTCACCTTTTGCTATTTTCTTCTTTCTTTCTTTTTTTTTTTTTTTTTTTTTTTTTTTGAGACTAGGTCTCACTACTTTTGCCCGCGGAACTGCAGGCTCACGATGCCCAAGGTACCATGGACTCAAGCAATCCCCAGCCGCAGCTTCCCAGTTAGCTGGGATTACAGGCGCACACCACCACACCCAGCTATTTTTTTGGAACCAGGTCTCACTACGTTGCCCCGAGTAGAAATGAACTGCAATCCCTGGTCCCTGATGC
The DNA here is from genome assembly GCA_004024945.1 of Uropsilus gracilis. Lineage (NCBI taxonomy): Eukaryota > Metazoa > Chordata > Mammalia > Eulipotyphla > Talpidae > Uropsilus > Uropsilus gracilis. Next base: position 29,901 of record PVHY01006665.1, read on the forward strand.
AGCTTCCTGGGCTGTGCTTACAGGCATGCACAACCATGCCCGGCCTTTTGCTATTTTCAGTGACAACTATCTTCTGCATAGTGACATGTCAGTCAGTATCAGGCCACATGCATTCCAGCGGTCGCAGGATTCCTATTGCATACTGAGGTAGCACCCACCATAAAGCAGCAACTTCTACATCTCATGCTTCCTGTTGTCTCCTCCAAACATTGTTGTTTCCTTTGTGCTGATTTAATCTCATATCCTGGTCATCACAGTATAGAGTATGTAAAACCACCGCTCATGCTCTCTTTCCACAAATACCACATTGCCTAAAGACACTTTTCTCAAAACATACCTCTATCATTAAGCAGCACCAGATTTTGTCATGAATAGTAGAGGGTAAAATGAATTTTAGTATCAGGTAGAGTAAAATATAAGAAAGACAGGTTTATGAAGTTCAAAACAAACATGAATAAGATGTCTTTACTTTCTTGGTTACCAGTTTGCTCCCCTGATTGTGTCTGCACTGCTGTGCTCCTGCTTAGCAAAGACTATTTATTATGTTCTTTCAAATACTCTGTTGATGCCAAAATAAGAGATTATCCCTGCAAAGGAATGTATAAAATAAAATTGGTGTAGCTCAGTTTTGTTACTTTTTGAAGAGGAGAGCTTGAAGTCATTACTAAGGTAGTACAGCCTCTCTGGCTCAGAAACAGCTTGGTGATAAGATCTATAGGAGTTTCTCCATAATAACTTTTGTTTCCTTTGTGTCATCAATTGAGCTGAATCTTTATACCTCATTAGAGTCTTTCCAAATGCACCATTGCCACAGATCATCTCTCCACATTACTGTATCATTATCTGAACACAGCGCCTTAGACCGCTCGGCCATCCTGACTTTACTGTATCATTATCTATACATCAAGTTGATCTAATTTCCTCAGCAGTTTATGAGAAAAAATAAATAAATAAAAAAGGCTTACTTTCCCATACATCAGTGTGATTTATGCTAATATGAGAGCCTAAGTATTTGTATTTTCTCTGGTCTTTTTGTTTGCTTAACATATGAAGGAGGAAAGTTAATATTCTCCTGAAAAAGTCTGCTCTGGTCTCTACTGATTTGAACATAAAGTTCAAAAGGAGATGGTATCTTATAAAGACTCTAAGCTTACCGCATTAAATTAACAATACTAATCTCTGTGTTTCACATGGTACTTGCTCAGAGCTGTTTTATAGACATTAAGTGAAAATGCCAAAGCTGTCTTTTATAGAAAAGCAATAATGGAAACTCCTTTAAACATTCCTTTAGGTCTTTTTAAAGGATATACTTCAACGAGTGGTGCTGAATAAGGGTGGAGGGGGGAGGGAGGTTCAAACAGGGTTGTCCCTTCTCTGCACCTTTCCTCAGCTCCCAACCTTTCTAAACCCCTCTGACTACGGGGAATCAAAAGAGAAGAGAAGAGCAAGAAATTAGAAGGAGGATACATGGACAACCATTCATAAAGGTACAAAAATGTCATTGTTATCTTAAAAATTCTAGGAAACAAGACATTTATTTTTAGAAAACAGCTCTATTCCCAAAGTTACCCTTCAGATCAGTTACAAAGAGAAGGGACAAAGTCAATATCTGGCCCAAAAGATTGTGTACAGGGCAAGAACAGATGGTTTGGCATAAAAGGGAAATGGGCTGATAAATCGCAAACATTTCTTTCCATTGGTTGGAAAATTCAAAACTATGGTGTAGTTTGGTGACTGGTGAGGATTGATTCCTGGTTAATACATAGGTTGGGCCTCCGTGAAGGGCACCTGGGAGCTTGGGATCTTGGTGGGGTCTCATTTATTAAAACAATAAATACATGCATGAAAGTTCCACACCCATCTCCTAGCCACTGCCCAAAAGCCCTACATCCAAACACTATTGCATAGGAGTTAGGATTTTAATATATGTCTGTGGAGGGACACAAATATTCAGACCACAGCAGGACTTTAATAAAATGCCTGCCGACATTCGTGTTAGTTTTCCAAACCCTTTCTTCATTTGCCCACGGGGATAATATATAAATTTCTGTGCACCCACAAACACTTCTGTTCTTGTTACCATCTTTAATTCAAAAACAACCAAATGAAAATTCACCATGTTCTCTGCTAGAACTAAAGCACAACATAAACAGTGTCATCATTAACCCGTTGGACTCAGCATCTTAGGGCTGGGGTGCTTCGGAGTGATGCTGGAGAGAAAATGGTCTAGAAAAGCACAACCACACTGTGACAGGAGTCTGCCCAGGGTACTGGGCAATTCCATCTAACATCAATCACCCAAACCTGACTGCATGCTTTTAGATCAAGAATTAAAACCATAATGATTGCATAGAGTCTGCAGGTAAGTCTTTTGTCTGCAAAAGAGATGAAACAATAGTTACCAGTTCTTTATTCTACAAACTTGTGGGCAACATATAGGATGGAAACTCTTACATACAAAACATGATAAATGATGCTTCTTTTAGTAAGAGAGAACTAAGTTGCACTGATGAAAACAATGGCAGTCACTTTAGTATGTCACTAAAGCCCTATAATACCCAATATTAGGAGAGAAAGTTCTGGAATAGCACAGCATCACATCGTGACTCACAATCTACTGTAGTTTCCAGTTTGTGTGTGCCTGTCTAGGGAGATTTATAGATCACACTATTTAGTTTTAACACATTCCTGTTCATCCTCATGAAAGAGGCACTAGAAATAAATGATTCATAGAAAGTTATCCTAAATCACATACCATACTCACAAATTCACAACCCAGGTTAGAACCTGCATAGATGACTCTTCTACTTCTTGGCAAGAGCTAGGTTTTAAGTAGCAAGTAAAAGAAATTAAGATATTCAGATCAGATGACTGTGGGTCCTAAATCTGTGAAATTATCAAGGTGTTACCAAATTCCAGATTACATTCTGCATTCTTAAAATGAAATTCATTCAAATCTAGTATGTAGACTTTTAATATCTGCTGTATTAAAGCATGCTTGGGCGGGAAAATGCATATTATGATTCGGTTAGCAGGAGGAATGATGTGCTTCTTCCATTCTGATGTGATATGCATATAATAAATTTTTCAACCATCAAATGCAAAAAGAAAATATATTAAACTTAGAACTAAGTTTGGGGCTGAAGCACAAGGAATAAAACAAGTCAAGAACTCAATATCAAAGAATTCAGGAATATATAATCATATTACTCTCACTAAAATGACCGGAAATATTATTACTATGTATGAAAAGAAATCATATTTGAACATACATCACTCTAAACTACTGAACACAAAATGCATTATTTTAACTGATATTTAGTATTTGTATTTATCACAGTATCTTACATTTCAATGTTTGTAGGTCATAATACTCATAATATTATATTAGAGAAGTTAGGTGTATACACTATAAATTAATGAACATGATAGGAGTATACACTAACTATATTTCTATGTCTGTTACTAGTAAGACAGGTAATCAACTGCATGATGCACACTGTCATTGACTGAAGCAAGCTACTTCTGATAGAAGACAGCATGTGTTCTATTTTCATATGGGAGAAAAAAAGAATGGACTTGGGAAAATATAATCATAAAGATCTATTTGTGTATGACCAGGTGGCTATATACATTATTTTGTCAAAATATACCTAAAATTAATCAAAGGACAATGCAGGTAAAAAGGATATTAAATTTCAAGTTAAACAAAGCCAGTTCCAAAATAAAAAGTAGAAGTGTGGTCTAAGTAACGTTAACCTTTTTCTCAGGAATCTGCTTTAGTCAACTAATCCCTGACAGCTGAAGAATTTTTCCTTGTAAATTAAGCCATCTTGGAGGACTGTGACGGACAAATGTTTATTAAATCTGTTAATCTGGCTTGCTTTGGGAACTGATGTCAAAACTAATGCATTCTTATGATTTTTCACAAACACATGCATTTCCTCCTTTCTCTCTCCTCCTTTCTCTCTTTCCCTCATTCTTTCTCTGTATCCATATTGCCTGAGCACCTGCAATATGTCCCCTGCAATATGTCAGGTGCTCAGGCAACCATATTTTTGCAAGTCACCTTGCAAGCCTTAGCAAACACTCACATAGCATTTACTATCAGGCAAAAATTATTTGATGCATTTTCCATATAACTCATTTAATTCTCACCATTGTATTGTGAGATAAGATTATATTGCTCCTGTTTTACAGATGATGATGCTGAGACATAAAAAAGATTGAATGATAAATCCACACAGCTGATGTCTGCTAAATCAAATTTTACGTTAGGCAAATCTGGTTCAGGGTCCAAATTCTTGCCCTTTAAACTTTTTACTGAGGAAGAAACCAGGTTTCAAAGAAGTCAAATTTTATGTGTATTTACACTTGAGTTTTACTTGGGTAGCATGACCCACTACCATTTTATACAACAAGGAACTTGAAAATAAACCCAAAGTTGAAAAGCATTTGTGATGAATTCTTCTATCCCTTTTTTGTTCTATGTTATAAGAAAGGGGTCTGTTTGGAAAAAGATGAAGATTTCCAAACTAAAATGGGTATACTATTATTTTCTGTGAAACTGTTTCTATTGTTTAAAACATATACAACTTTTCATGACAATATTAATTTAATAAATATTAATTATAAATACTCTATTTTACAACAGTATGTGTCAATATGGAAAATCTGTTGGTTTCTGTATAAAATTCACATAACTGAAAAGATTCTGCTTTTTCCCCCCACTGGTAGAACAGCATACTATCTTCATTTAATATTTATTACCAAGCTGAATAAGTCATACATCTGAAGTGATTGAGAAAGCAACACACCAAAATTTTCTTAAAGCTTAAGATAACATTTTCATTCAATTTATATTATAAAATTAATCATAGCTTACAAATTTTGACCTCAACATCATCTGATAAAAGACAACCTAAAGAGCCAATTTAAAAAAATAGCATTTTCTTATATTTCCACTGATTTAATTTTTCTTTTTAAAATGAAAATGGGCTACTCAGTGACATTTTGTTTCTGTTCTGTTTCTTACAGGTCATATTCAAGTTGATTGAGCACTATAAGTGTTAACAGACTGATTTTATTTTTATCACATGTCTCATAAAACTGATTTAGAAACCTAAAAAAATATGTCACTAAAATTTGAATTAGGAGCAGTCAGAGCTTATTGAGATACCCAAATCTAACAAGAATCACTGGCTATGGAAGCAAACAAATATTCTTCAAAGGCAGCCAGATACATCTGAGAAATTCTTATAGGGAGTTGGAGGATTCTGAACTGTTGTGGATGATACTGTGTCATTGTTTCAGAAGCCAGTAATTGGTTTTGTAAGACATGTCCTTCTTCCTTGATGCCCAATTAACTCCCATCACAAAATGTTTTGTATCTACTTTAGAATTATCAGGGTGAACAAGAATTTGAAGAAAATTCTCATCACTGGCATATTGAGAGTTATTTTCCATGCCGACATCCTACCTATATTCACTCTGCTTCACAGAATCTTGAAACTGTCAACAAAATCCAGTTTTCTCTTAACCATACTTCATCATTTTTCTCCTGATTTTAATGGGTCCATATGATTTATGAATCCCCTTCTGCTGCCATTAACTCTGAAGTGGGACTGTTACAATGTCTCCAGTTCTTCACGAGTCTTAAACTTATGATGCAAGGCACTCAAGGGGAGAGGAGAGACAAAACCTAATGGCTTGCAAGAATTCAAGAATAAAAAGCTAATGATTCCAAAGAAGAAAGTTATATACCTACAAAATTAAATTATACCCCAGCAATGCCCCTCTTATTCAAAGGTCAGGCTTCAAGCAAACACATCTCTCTGGAGCCCAGTCTGAAGCTTGAAGTAAATGAAACAAATTCCCCTGGATATACTAAGGCCCCTACAGTAGAGCTATTTCATACCTACTCACTTACAGAATGATTGATTACTTAACATACAATGCAAGAATTTTATAACAAGACAGGTGATCTGATGTAAGATACTTGTTATATAGTCTATCTATAGTGTCCTTGTTATTTAACCTTTGCCAATTTTACTTTCCTCCTCTGGGTAAGGAGTGATAACACCCTTGTAGTTGTTGGAAACTTTAATTGAAGCAATAAACAGATCCTATCTTATCACCATTTAAAAAAGAAAAAAGTCAAATTGTATATAGTGTATATTGAATAAATGTGTTTTTCCATGGCTTTGACTTATTTCTAGGGTGGCACATATTTTTAATTAGTTTTTGTTTAATTCAGATTCCATAAGCCTCTTTAAAAGAAAAGAGGGAGGGAAAAATGACTTGGATTTAAAAAACAAATGCACTGGTTACTTATTGGTACATAATAAATGACCCTGAAATTTAGTGAATTAAAACAGTAAACATCTCACAATTCACTTGAATCGGGACTTTGGAAACAGTTTAGCTGTTGGCTCTTTGTCAGGCTCTTTTGTGAAGAAATAGACCAGGGCTGTTAGCATCTGAAGGCTTGTCAGGGCTAAAGGAAATACTTCCAATACGATGCACTACATGGCTGTGGATGGAAGGGCTCACTTCCTCACCAACTGGATTTCTCCATTGACTGACCTCAAGACACAATCATTGGCTCCAGAGTGATTCAATAGAGTGTGAATATGATAAAAGTCACCATACCTCTTATATTCTAATATTGGAAGTGATATACCATCATATCTGACAAATCTTGGTTGTCACACAGATCATTTTTGATATAATGTGATAAAAGGACTCTATAAGGATGTGGCTATCAGGAGGTGAAGACCAGTTGATGAAGATAACTTATCAGCTTTTGATCTAACATTAACTAGATTAATATTGAATAAGTTACTGGCAAGATTAAATTTAATGACACAATTATAAAATATGATGCTTAATTATGATGACAGGGTTAATTCAAGAGATTATGCAGTAAGAATGGAAAATTATTATTTTTAATGGAAGATTTAAAAAATCTCTAATACAACATATGACCTTATTTTGAATTCTACCTTTTAAATTCTAATTTAACATATTCCTGTCAAGAAAAAAAAGAAAGAAATACAAAAAACAGATGAGCAAGACATAGCATTGAATTTACTCTCTGTAAAAATATCATTTTAATTTTTAGTCAGCATTAGTGTAATACTAACTCACATTACATATATTGCACTGTACTCTCTTATTCAAAAACATCTTTTTTTGAGGGTGACAACCTTGGGGGGAAAACTGATTTCAGCAAAGTATTAAATATTGTAAGCATATCTGTTCCATTATATCCATTTGACTGTGTGGTAGTCATATTATTGAACAATTAGTTAGAGTTGACCTGAAAATTAACCAACAAGCCACCACATACATGTTTTTATATATATAGTTCACAAGTCCCAACTCACATTAAGATTCAAAGAAAGCAGCACATTTGTGTATGCCTTGCATGAAGTGTTTGAAAACAGAAATAGAGATAAAAGTGTGTCCTATCAGCAGACTCAATCTTCTAAAGACTTTAGCATTAAAATTTTTCACAACAAATAGGATTTAGAATGGAGAATACTAATGACTTTTCAACAGCGTTAAAGCAATACTTACAGCTCTTCACTATATTTACTGTTACATATGAGTCTAAACCTTAGAATAATAACTAGAAATTTGACCCAGACAAACAAAGAAGTTGATATCAGACAAGACACTATATGTGTGTTTGTGTGTGTGAACTTTTCTACCTTATCTGAAGAACCCTGGGATCACGGGTGTGGGTTTCCCCTTTATCTAATTCAAATATATTATCTGGAGAGTTAAATTGATTTGTATGATTCTGGGTGAAAGTAACATTGCTGAAATGATGGTATATGGTCACTTCATCAGGTCTATGTAGCCCCTGATGGGTATGATGAGTGGGTAATGGCCTGTTCTGAATACTACATCTTGAAGAGGTTGTATTCACTTTTGTAGTGTTATCTTAGAACAGTAAAGCTCCCATATATTGAACTGTCTACAACATTGTCTTCATTGTACCTTTGAGAAATAAAGCTCTATCTTTGTCCAATGAATCAAGAACCAGAGGTGGTCTTCTCGCTCGTTCTAGGGCTATTCATTCTATATAGAGTCATTTTTATCCCTAGAGAGAGCAGTGTTGGTGATGCCTACAGAAGTGCTTTCCAAGGACACCAGCCCCATTTAATAGTTGAGCAACATCTGTACCCCACATGGTAACTCCTTGATGAGTTTTTCCATATCTGTGTAACATCTGGATTGATGTCTTTAAAATAAATCAGATTTATCTACTTTATTTGCATGGAAAATTCATTTGAATAAAGTTAAACATTTCATTCTCATAAAATGGAAATTATTGCTTTGTAGTAAGTGGAAGAAACTTTTAAAAAACATATTATAGATAAAATACGGTCCTAATTCTAATGCCTTCAGATTTTAGATGCATTCTTTTTGCTTTGGTGAAGACTGAGCTTCAGTTCTGTTCTCTTAAAAGTGGAAAGTCACAGATAATACTCAACTATTAAATGGGGTGGATGTGCTTGGAAAGCAATTCTGTAGGTATCACCAACACTGTTCTCTCTAGGGATAAAAATGATCCAGGTAGGCTAAAAGCCCTAAAAGAGTGAGAAGACCACCTCAGGTTCTTGATTCATTGGATAATGGTGATAAAAATATATCTGCAGTAATTTGAAGGAATGCATTGACAATCTCCTGAGACCAAAAGAGAACATTCAAGTGAGTACTCCTTATGTTATCCAATTGCTTTTTAAGACCAAGTCTAAGTGTCATGCAAAATCAGCTTAATTTAACTAAAGTGAGCATTATACACTTGAAGGTATATAGTCTAGGTTGCATCAAAGAGAAAAGGGGGTTCACACCAAGCACAGGAATAGCATGAACTATTTGGTAAATCTCAACCCAAAACAAGGTTATACCAAGAAAATTATGTCACCCATCACAGCAGTCAATGAACCTGGCCTCCAGGGAGCTCAGATTCCTTTGCAAAATTTTGAGGCTGTATCAGTCACTGACTCCCATTTCTAGATAGTCACTGTATTTTCCAGCTCTTATAAAGCCATATTCACTTCTAACACTTTTATAATTTACTTGCCAAAATTAAGGAACCTTTGATACAAAATTTCTCCTCTTTTTACAGTTAAATGGGAAACTGAATGAATGCCACCATCATGCTAACTTAAGTATAGACATCAGAGTGGTGTTTCCAAGTTAAATTATGACCTGGATAACTCGCCCAGGAATGACTCTTCCTTTGGAAATCTTAGTGAGAATACGGAATCACCTCCACTCTTGGTAAAAAGTGATTATTATTTTTAGATGGTTCCTCATTGTAACCAAGATATTTCATGTTCCTGTTAACTTGTCCAAATTCAGATGTAGCTCTTTCTGAAAGATTCCATCTACAGAAATCTATCCATTCAAAGAATGTTTTAATTTTTCATAGAAGAGTAAATCAGTTCTAGGTTTGAGGTCTTTACCATGCAATGCATTTTTTTTTTCTTTCTTAAAGATAATGTATAAGGTTTTAGCCCACTTTGTTTTTCCTAAAGCTGAGTGTTTTGTGTTTGAGCCATATTTATCTTCAATGGTATTTGAAAAGATCCAACTCAACAAAGTCAGAAAATAAATATTTCAAATCAGACCTGTATAACTTTGACAAAGTGTTTGGAATAAGGAATGTTTCTTTAAATATAGCAGATAAGATTACATAATTATTTGCAATCATACTTTACAACAACAAAGGGCTGTTTTTAAGGAAGAAGTACAGTTTTATGGAAGAAGCACACAGTTCTCTGTAAAATATAAAATTGAGATGATTTAAGGAACACATAAAATTGAATTCAATGTCTTTTCACCAATCAATCTTAAAAAATGCATATTAGAAAATAAAATGACTCAAATATTTTAGCAAAGTTAATGGCTATCAATAGCAGCACTTTAAAACTAAAGTTTGAGGATCTAGATTATGAAATTAGTTCACAGAACTAATGCCAAGTGAAAGCTTTTTGCTTTTAACTAACAAATGATAATTAAATAAATTGAAATTCAGATTGAAAGTTCCTCACGCCACTAACAGATTATTGATGCTCTTTGTTCTGAGTTCCTATTTTCAATCACACATTTAAAAAGACCCAAATTGTAAAAGGCATCCGGCCTGATTCATTTGAAGAACCCTATTTTAACTCAAAAGATATATAATTAGAATACTAGTATTCTAGCACTTTGAGATATTTTTAAAGTTGTTTGAAAACTGCTATATTATCACAGACTGTTCCTCACTAGCACAGAAAATGAAAAGCTTCCCGTGTGTTCAGGCTGCTCTTGAATCCACCTTCTCATTGTCCTCTTTTCTCCATTTCCAGACTATCAGCACCTCTCAACTTCCCCAGTGTAGTCAGTTCCTACAGCTGATCTAAGTCAGTGGAGTTCTAAAAGCATTGCTCTCATGCCTCACATCTCTCACAAAGAGGCCTGAGGGAGCTCCCTTTCACAGCAAAGCATTCACACCCGTGGGGTTTGCCCCAATCCACTTCTCCAAATCAGTCTCTCCATAGGTCGGCTTCCCATAGCAAGGTTGTTCACTCCTGCTCCAGGCTCCATAGCTAACACCTGGACACTCTTGTTTCCTTCCTGTTTCTTCTTGTTTCACACCTGTTTCCCTCCTTGGTCTCTCAAAGGTCAGAGAGCTACTTGGTGAGAATCAGACAGCACATACTGTGGGCTTGGGCCCCAGGCAGAATCTCTTGCCACTGTTCATTGTGCCACAGCGATGCTACAGTGTTCCCAGTACTGATAAATGCATGAGCATGACTATATTCCACTAAAATTTTATTTGTGGATACCAAATTTGAATTCCCCTGTGTCTTTGATGAAATATTATTCTTTTTATTTTTTTCATGCATTTAACTATGTAGAAACAATTCTTATTTTGTGCACCATAAAAACAAACAAACAAAAACAAACAAAAAAAAAACTCATTGGGCTAGAGTTGGGCCTGAGGGTTAGAGTTTAGAGAGTCCATCTCTACAGCACAACTCAAAAGAGGAGGCAGTGATTAGCCTTTGTGAATTGTGTCTCTTGCTTAGAATGCTGCAGAGGCTCACATTTCCACTCAAAGCAAATGCTCAGTTGTGAGAACTTTCATGTATTCTGGTCCTTTTGTTTTTCTGCATTCATCTCCCAACACCTTATTCACTTCCCTTGGTTTTCTTCTGCACAGACTAAATTCCTTAAACAATCAGAACACAAGTCTACACTGGGGCCTCCTAAGGGTTCAGGTTCCCAGTCTGGAATTTGTTACTCTATATATTTCCATGACTTTCTGGTTCACTTCCAGATTTTGATCCAATGTTACTATTGCAATTTACACTGGCCACTTGGTTTAAATTGTAGCCACATTGTTATGGAATGATAGGGTCTTTCTAAAATTTATAGGTTGAGGACTTAACCCCTTACTTCAAGGTTGAGATAGATGCAGATAATGTCTTTAAAGATGTGATTCATTTCAGCTAGGAAATTAGCAGGGACCCTGACCTATCTGACTGGTGTCCTCACAAGAAGACATGTGGACACATCAGAAAACATGAGAACACCACCACCTGCAAACCAAAGAGAGACACCTCAGAGGAAACCACACCTACCAACACCCTGTTCTTGGACTTCCAGTCTCCAATAAATCTCTGTTGTTGAAGCCAAGTCTGTGGGATTTTATATGGCACCTCTAACAAAATGACATATATCCAAATCTTCACAGATCTCAACCCACTCACCCTGTTCTATTTTTATTCACAACACTTTTCACCTACTAACACCTAATTTAATTTAACTACTTAGTATTATTGGTGTCCATCTTCTTGATTCATGAGGGAAATGATCTTCTGTTTTACATTTTTTGTTGTATTCCTAGCTCTAGAATAGTAACTATTAAGGGTAGGCATGGAACAAATATCTGCTGGAGAAATGAAATCCGTGTCTATAAATCCCCTTCCTCTGTGAATGTACTCTTCTTAGGAGGTCCAGTCAGGGACTCAGTGTCTCCAAACCATTACCTACTAAACCAGCTCAAATATTATTATAATCAAGAATCTTCCTCTTGCTCACATGAACAACAGACCCCCTTTTTTGAATTCTACTAACACATTACCTGTACTTCTGTCTATACTTAAAACACTGAAGGTTGCAATAAGATTTATATGTGTTTCAAGTCCTCTGCTAAAGGTTAAGTTTCACTATGGTGCAGCTGTTATCTTGAATTTTGAAATCTTTCACCATATTCTCTGAGAGTAACACATAAAACAAAGGCACAATAAAGTTGATGAACTTGTGAACATGATTACAGAACTATATACACTGCTATACGTATAAAACATATATATGCATACATATATACTTGTCTATATAAAATGCATGTAACTATGAGAACTTGCATTGTATCAAAGTCATTCTCAAGTCTTCTCACATGATTACTCACATGATTACAGAAGCAATGACAAGGGAACACTGCCATTATGCCCTTTTATATATGCAGTTATTGAGTCTATGAGAAGAGAGTAAGTAACTTGCACTTACAAGGTCTTAGTGCTAATGATTGAGAAACCAGATTTCATACACAAGTCCAGCATTCTACAAAAGTCAAGATCTGGGTTGTACTTTTTGCCAGTAAAATGAAAGAGAAATACTTGCGTTGAAAGATAAAACTAACAGTATCATGTTAAATGGAACAAAAACAAAGGAGAACTAACTACTCCTAAATAATATGTAATTCAAGTATAACTGTCAAATGTTTTATTAGCTTCAGAGTATAACATAATGATTTAATATCTGCATTTATTGTGACATACCACAATAAGTCTAGGTGACTTATGTCACCTACAGAGAGTTACACTCTTTATTTGTGGTGAGAAACTTCAGGATCTATTGTTAGCAATTATTAGCTATTGTTCATTTTATTATGCTCAAATGAACAGAGTCTAAATTTCCAATGACAGTTTTTCTTGGTCTCACAGATGAGAACAGAGTCATTGTGCATTGTTCAAATTTATATATGGACACTGATGTTTTCAAAATTAATATTTCATAATAAAATACCTCTCCAGATTGATCTTATTGTATCAGTAATGACAGAAATTTTAAAACAGAAATTGACGAAATGTAGTAAATAAATCTGATGTTCCTGAGCATAGTTTTTCAGTATCTATGCAAACCTTCCTTTTTAAAAAAAAAAAAAAAATTTTTTTTTTTTTTTTTTTTTTTTTTTTTTTTTTTTTTTTTTTTTTTTTTGAGACCAGGTCTCGCTGTTTTTGCCCACAGCGGTTCCTGTTTTGGAACCGCAGGCTCTCGTTGCCTGGGGTACCACAGACTCAAGCAATCCCCAGCCTCAGCTTCCCAGGTATCTGGGATTACAGGCGCGCGCCATCATGCCCAGCTATTTTTTTGGAACTAGATCTTGCTACAGGCCCTAGGTGGGACTCGAACTGCAATCCCTAGCCCCGGCCGCTTCATAGGCTGAAGCTTACAAGACGAGCCACTTCCTTGTAATATTTCATCGTGTTAGAAATCAGCAGGTTCTTACATTCACTTCTGAAATAAAATTTTCCTGTCCGTTGTTGTTTAGTAATTCTATTACATTTATATACCAGGAAATAACCCAGATAGATTCAGTTATTAATTGTATCCTTTGATTTAGAAAAAAAAACTTTACTTAATTACTAATTTAAAATTAAAACAGATTTAAGACTTACAGTATTTAACAAAAATATCCGCATTGTTAATTTTAGAACATTTTGCTAGTTATTTGGTATTTTAGTTAAAAGGAGTTTTGATAAGACTATTAAAAAGTAGATATGTTTAAAGGAACTTAATATTTTATCATTTTAAAGGAGATTTTTGAGTCATATTTTCTATTTGCTTTTAGAAGAGTTTAAATTGACATAAATTGAGCAGGTTGACTTTCTCTGAGGACTCCATTTCTTTTACACACACACACACACACACACACACACACACACACACACATTTTTGACATTGCTGTATACCCTGAGGTTTTCCCACCTCCATGTCACCTGTGAACCGTCATTTTAATCCCGTATCCTCTCTACTATATTCTTTGGTCCTGCTGTCAGTTTGTGAGTTTTTGGGGTTTTTTTTTTTTGGCTTTTTGGGGGTTTTTCTCTATATCCCAAGCATAAGTGAGACCATCAGTGTTTCTCTTTTTCCTTTAACTTACTTGAATTGGGTTTATGTAACTATACTGATGAAGAAGCTGATATGAAGCAAAGAACATAAACTTGCCCAAGTTTACCTGCTAAAGTGAAATGGGGCTATCAGCTCCAGTCTTCTTTGGGATCTAGACCTGTTATTCCTATTAGACTAAGCTCTCATGATCAGTACTTATCACAATGCAAGAATGTGAGAATAGAGCGCTTCTGTAGCCACAGAGTAATGGAATAGTAACAAGATGAAGTGGATTTGAGGGCCGTTGTAAAATTACTCGAATGATTCAGACTTTAATATTCTCTTCCAAAAACAAAGACACTATGATTTTTGAAATTCATTAGAATTGACATGTTTATAATCTCATTCCATCCCATCCTACCCCCACTCAACCCACCCTTTCCCTCTTTTTCCAACACAACGCAATTTTATCTTTATTGAGCTTGTTATCTTGTTGCACCTGTTCACTAATTTGTATTTAAACAGCCTTCTTATAACCTTCAGAGATCAGGTACTCTGCTCTTGGGAAAGAGACTAGAAAAGCATCAGCAGCAGGTACATTTTCATGTATATGGGTATATGCCCAGCAGTTTTCTATGTAACTTTCCTTTGGGAACTTTAGTGAAAACAGCATAAAATTGATCTTAAAAGTTCTGAAAGCCTTTTAGAGAACTGGCTTCACAGCTCTTTGAAGCTTTTTGACTTTTGTTTGGCTCATGGAATTATGAGATGTTTAGGAAACTTTTATGTATATGTCACATTAAAACAGACTCTATGGATTGCAATGATGGGTTATAGATGTGATTTATATGCAAAATATATAGAAATGCAAATTTAATGTAAATATGTAATGTGACTGATTTGATAGGTTGTAATCTTGTCTTAACCTGGTAACCTTGCAAAATAGAGATAGTAATACTGAGCTAGGGGGATTTATGACATTCACAAAGTTAGAGGAAAATTGGAGAAGAAATCTGCAGATAGAAGATGGGTCAACATAAATCTTGACTTTATATAAAATATGTATAATATATATGCATATACAATATGTATATGTGTAAAAATGTTTGTATATTAAATGAGCATATGTAACATGTATCATATGTGTACATATTAGATGTCTGTTCATTTTACATATATACTTTATATGCAAAATCTACAGATATGCAAATATACAGTACTACTCTAAATATACAGTACATCAGGGGATATCCTTTTATTTGTAGCATATTTTTGAACCACAACTTAAGATCCAAATAAATTATAATTTTAATTTTATAAACATTAAAATTCAATCATTATACATAAAATTTGTGTTATAGATAATTAAAAAACACATGATTTATAATAAATTAACCATAAGATATATAACCTTTGGACTTAATGAGCATATATAGAGTACCTACCCCCTATTTAAAATGTGTAGTTATACCTCCTCTGTGTGTACAACTAGAAAGAATACAGACTTCCAGGATTAGCTTATGTGCGATTATATCTCTAAAAGGAAGAGGTTTTAGGCAGAGATATGAAACAACAGACATTAGAAAGAACTGGTATGTCTGAGATACCAGTGCAAATAATCAAAACCACCACCAACTTTGGAACAAACATAGGAAGAAACAGAAGCAGAAAATGGTGTGAACCTGCCCTCCAAAAAAGCCAAATGTGCAATGTAGTCATACATCTGATGATGTTTATTGAATATTTATTACACACTAGAAATGGTCTAGGCATTGATGTCAGTCACAAGCAAAACAAACAATTCCTTAGCAAGTTGTTAGCAAGTTCTGTTTTCTAGGCACTTGTAAAAAAATCTAAATTACTTTAAATAGTGTGCTTTCCAATTTGTTTGTGACGGTCATGGTTTATATCTGCTTCCCTATTCTAATTATTAAGATTGTCTCCTCTACTCTCAAAAGTGCTCCAGTGTGCTCGCTCACACTATGAAAGAAATTTCAAAAAGATAATATACAAGAAAGTCATTGTGGGAGGGGCTGCTTTGCATGGAATGGTCAGGAAATCACTTGCTCAGATGATATTTGAGCTGAGAATTACAGGCAGCACAGCACTTCAGAGTGAATGTAAGTTTGGGAAGGATGAACCATATAGGACAACAAAGATATGGGTTGGAGTCTAAATATTCCATAGGTTCATGTGTTAGTTCTACCACCATATCTTAGATTTGGCACTTTGAGAGAGGTTCCCTGTAGGATATTCAAGTGATACAGCTTCATTCTGACAGTGTGATTTGGGAAGAAGCATATAAATTTTATGGAGAAAAACATATCTATCAACATTAATGGTAATACTACCCACAATACCATAATGAATTGATCTGTATATACAGGTAGTATATAATAAGCACTTTAAGGTTTGAATAGAAAATCAATTTTATTTATATTTTTGGAAAGATTCTGAACTACTAGAGGCACAACTTTAATGCATGAATCTGTTAAATAAAACAGGGTTGATGAGTATTTAAATTCTCCAGTGTGGTATGGGCAGTTTAAATGGGGGAGCTCAAAAGCAATGAATGAATGCAGGTCAGAGAGTGAAGAGGGTCCCAGTGGTGAAGAAACGGTAAATGAACAGGTGCTTAACTAATAAAAATCAGCATTTACCACCTGGACACTCCATGAGACACATAAGTATGTCTCTGAACAAGAAAGAGAACTTTCTGGCGGCATATGTGGTAGTTACTGCAGCAATTAGTATGGATAATAGAGCTGCTTTAACAGGCCTAGAAACAAACAAACCAGTTTGGGTTTAGTAAGCCCAAACCTGTCACCACCCTTCTCCTCCCACCCAAGCCACCCATTCAGTGCTGCTGCCTGAGTCATGCTCCCCGAAGTTGGAAAATAACGATGAGTTGGCCCTCCTCAGCCATTATTATATGTTATCTCCTGCACAGCTCTGTGCATTCACCTTTATAAAAGTAAAGTGAGCACCAGTCCCAAATAAAGAACATCTTGAAACATCCTGATGTTATTGCAGTAACTCTATCTGCAGGAGAAATGGATAACGTTAGGCATAGAGCCATCCCTTGCAGAGGCTTGATAAAAACTAGTTTGCTTGTCAAATTGTCTGGCATATTGTGCACAAAGTCCATCAGTGTCAATTTATAGCCTGGGCATCTGAACTTAGCTTTCTGCCCATGGACAACTGCTGAGATGTAAGCCCCCACCCCCAACCCATAAATGTTGTACAAGGTTGGCAAAGGAGCTTGCAAGGAAAATATACCTATCAAAGAAAATCCAACTTCAATCTTGCAAGCACAAACCACAACCACAGCATAGGTTGCAAAGTCTATATTACAAATATAATTCTATGTATTTCTTCATTTGGTGAATTAGACTGCAATCCCCTCAGAAAAGAGAATTTATTTAAAGATACAGGTTCAAGAAATGCAGAGAAATTGTAGAAGATAGATGCATGGTTCAAGTAAAAGATAAATACTGATAGTGACAGGTGCATAAAAAAGGCGGGGATTTTATGAGTCATTTGGGAATGTGATAAGCTTGCTTCTTACCTCTTTCAGTATCTTTAGATGGGAAGCAACAAGATCACTATTAGTAATTGTGAACAAAGAAAGTAGTCTGACCAGAGGTTATTCTTGGGGTGGATGAAAATAAACAATCAACACAGTCATGAGTCTATTTCTCCTATTTAGAATATCATTCCCACTGGTTTCTGGGATGGGGTCAGTCAATGGAAACTCTAGCAAAACATCTGACAGAGGGAGGAAAAGCCAGCATTTCCCCCCCAAACTCCTTCTTGGCAGTTTTTCTTGGGTTAACTAATGTTTCTGCTTTTGCAGGGATGAAATGGCAGGAATGAAAAGTCCTGGCTTTTGCCAAGCACCCTTCCACCTCTACACACTCCAAATATGGTTTCATCTTGTTCTCCCTTAGCAGCTGTTGTTACTGGCTTCAGAGGATACATTACCTTTTGCTTATTACCTTACAGCCTGCCCATACCTACAGTCCTTTTATTCTTTCCTTGAATGTGAAATCCCTTTCTCACTAGGATTGTAACTGACACATTAAAACTGATGCGTAATAGTCTTTCTTAGCAGCTTTTGTCTTATACTGAGAAACCTGAATTCCTTCCAGTGGTCATACACAGTAGTTTGTTTCTGGTAAAAACAACAACAATAACAAACCTCTGTTTACCTTAACAAATAATGACAAATGTAGCTCTTTCTATTAACTTCTTCCTTTGACTATTTACAGCACACTAATGAATTCCATCAATCAAAACATGAGTTTTAAAAGTTTCAGAAGCCTAAGACTGAATAAAAGCACTTTTTGAAAGTTTTCACAGTGATACAGTCTTGTCTTTGGAAGAGACCTTATGCCTACATGTTTGCTTAGTGTACAAATTATGTGATAAAGAATAAAATATGCAAGATTATTAAACATTAACATGCAAGTTTCCTTCTGAAATGGCAAGGGTAACAAATTATATGTCTATTCAGGTATTTCATCCTTTCAAATCAGAGAACATCTAATCAGATTTGGCAGCAATAGCAGAATTTTGAGATTAGGAAAAACCCTAACTCTCTCAAAATATCCTTTCAGTCTTGATTGATAAGCTAAAGTCATTAAGAGAAGGCAAAACAATTCTTCTGATAGTCTAAAATGCAGAATCTGCTTGAACAAACAATACCACAGCTATCTATCCTTTAGTGGCCAAGTGTAACATTACCATCTTTGGATCACATAAACTGTAGTATGTGGCATTTTACATACATTTCAATAATGCAAATTTCACATGTTGCTATAAGAAATCTAATCTCATTTTATCTGTAGAATTTAAGTAAATTTAAAAATAAAAAATTCATCAAGAAGAACATAATTTCAGAGTTGGCAGGCTAAGTGACTGTAAACTGTCTATTCAATTGACACATTTTAGAGTCATATAAACTGAGAAATAGCACTGCCCATTTTCTTTGCCAGGATTAAGTTTGAGTTTTATGGATTATAATTATGTAAAGTCTTCAGAACATGTCCTTTGCATGAGATGCATTTGTCCTGTGTGTCAGGGATGGAGATCAGGAAAGGGAGTCAGGGGAGGATCAAAAATGGACTCCTGAGATTTGTAATGTGTGGGAATAGTTAAAAGA
Source organism: Uropsilus gracilis (assembly GCA_004024945.1). Taxonomy (NCBI): domain Eukaryota; kingdom Metazoa; phylum Chordata; class Mammalia; order Eulipotyphla; family Talpidae; genus Uropsilus; species Uropsilus gracilis. The sequence continues at coordinate 49,243 of PVHY01006665.1, forward strand.
AGACAGCAAAAGGAAGTGCATATGACTATAAACAAATTTTATTAACAATTTGATTTTGCTATTTTTCTTCTCTCTATGCTTTAAAAAGGCAACTTTAAAGTATATAAAACTTTATATCTCTAGTCTCATGAATGAGTTGATTCACAGTGATGTCAATGATGATAAGTGTAATAACTCAATGCAAATCTGTGAAACAGCACTTTTCCCCCTAAGTTTCCTCTTTGCTGAATGCTTTTCTAATAATATAATTTCTTTATATTTGAAATACTTCAGCCTATGGTTATATAGTGATTGAAGTCTTAACAGTAATTTTGGTTGAAACTGCTGGTACGTCCCTCAAGTAAGGGAAGAACTTTTCCATACCCATGGTTCGCAGTTCTGAAGCCTGAAAGAGAATTCAGGCAATACCCACTGTGGACATTTGTTTGGAGAGTGCTTGTTAATAGGAAATTTTGTTCAGGTATTGATTCTTCAAGAAAATCATGTGTGAGAATTGGAAAAGTGCATAACCATCTACAAAGAAGTACTACCAAACAAACATTTCAGTATTAAATTTCATATAATTTAATATGACATTGACATTCGTAAAGAATGTCAAATTTGATATAAAAATATAATTCATCTTTTCTTAATAGATCATCCTGGACATGAGAGTTTTATGAGTCATTTGTATACAAATCTCCCACCATGCAGTGAGGGCCATATATATATATAAAATCTCCCACCATGCTGTGAGAGGGCCATACACACACACACACACATATCTTATAACCCTCATAAATCAGCTCCATTTATTTAAATGTACAAGAATATATTGCTTAGTATTAGCCACATCAAGAATTAAAATATAATATGATGCAGCATAATCAGGTCTCCAAGTGTGAAGGAATTGGAATAATGGATCAAGTATGGCTCTCTCCATTGTACAGAACAGGGTAACTATTATTTTGTAACATCTGCATATGGATTTCTGAGACATCATCTTATTAACAAAGGATTTTTTTAAAAAGGTTTATAATGTCATGGTAAGTAAAGCCAAGACATGTGCTTACAAAGTCATTCAGTAAAAGTGATATGCCATGATAAAAAAGTGTAAAAAAAAAGTTCTGATAAAATAAAAACAACTTATTTTACCTGGAACAATCTTTAATATTGAATTTGCATTTTGTAACAAGAAGATTATTTTCAAAAAAATCACCAACTAAATGATTTATTTATAAGCATTCTTAGGCATTAATAAAACCTACATGAAAATCTCTTTAACTTGTGATAAGACTAGTTAGAAACAAACAAAAAGTATTATGAATCTAAGAAAATTTCTTCACACTTCAACTTTTCTATATTTGTGTAAAGGCACAGATATTTTAATATTCGATTAAAGTCAACTGTCAATACAAATGACATGAATTAGAAATTACCTGTTTTCAAGTGTAAAACAAAATCACTGTTACCTCATGTCCCATCTTTATTCAAAATATTGATATGAAAGTATCTGTTATAAAATTAAAATAACATAGTCGAAGGTATATGCATATCACTTCACATTTTTGATAGCTACAAAGACATAGGTTGATTGTTCAGGATACAATTAGCAATTGCTTGTACATCCAATCTAAAGCAAATTTTGAGAACTAATTCAACTCTGCCTCCTACTTCTTCATTAATTACTAGCTAAGGGACTTGCAAGTGCTCTGATGAATTTTACATTAGGTTCTGCAATATGAACAGTATACATTATCACAGCACCTAGCAAATGCAAAAACCAGCTTTTTCAACTTGCATTTTGAACAGTTGTTTGGATTCTGGATGGATTTTACCACATTTGGTACCAAAGACTGAGCCAAAAAGAATTTCTTTTTGAGAATCAAGTTGCTGTAGTCATATTCCCAGGTCATAATAAATCTTATTGTTTCCACATCCTCAGTCTGCCCTAGTTCTCAAAGTTCCTTTTTTTTTCTCCTGTGATTCAAAATCCCATCTATACTGATTTCTAAATTTTCATTGAGTGAGAGATTAAATGTTGCTGTTATACATGATTTCCATAAATGTCTTCATACACATAACATCCAATCATTAGACAACAACTATATTTTTAATTCAGTACCTCTGGTTTACAACTTCACAACTACTTACCAACCTCATAAAATTCTTTGAAATCAAAAGTTTAAGAAAATTGGAAAAAGACTGAGCAGGAGAGGGCACAGTGCTGTACCTAAATTCAGTAAGAAAAAGGCAAAAATTTGAAAGTAATTGTCGTAGAAGAAAAATACAGATTCATCTGGAAAAACAAAAAAAAGTGCTTTCTTTCTATGAGACAGTTGTCTAATTTCGTAGCAAAATAAAATATTACAAATCAAGCATTGTTCAATTAGATAAGATAGCACAAATAGCTCACCATTCTTAACTGAATGCCATAACAATCACACCAGATGTGATGATTGGTCACATTACTAGGATAAAGTAAAAGCTACATATCGCTGGGACTCAGTATTTTCATAAAAATATAAAGCTGGATAGGAGATACAACAGAGCTTCAAGATGACAAAAGTCACTTTACAGAATGTCAATGATTCTTCCTTTATATTGTTTGTTTATATCTAGATTGTATTCCAAGCTATTAGTTATATTAGGGTTCTTGAAAAAAATTTAAATTACTGCCATTCACATCACTTAAAGACCTGATATTATTATTAGCCTATATGAATATTTAATCATGTTCTGAGAAATCAGTTGGTTTTTATAGTTATTCACCCAAAATTATGTTTTGCTTATCAGGTTGTAAACAATCATATAAACAGCTTTGTTATTAATCATAGAGTATTAACTTCATAGAGAAAATATAGTTCATAAATCTCTCTCAATCTTGTCTTATAGTAATCCAGGTTTCTTTACTAACTCTTCTTTCTGATTATTGACAGTAAGGAAGATAAGAAAAGGGTGGAAAACTAAAGCTAAAGATATTTCCTCATGGCCAAGATCAAGGTGTAGTATTATGTTGACCTAGCTTAATCTCTCAGAAGTTTGATGGTCCATCAAAAATATCTGCCATGAGAGTGAAACAGTTTTGAAGCCACCTGTCACTGTCCTAATGATAGCATTGCCTAGGTATTTTTTAGGGGCAGCAAAATACACTGACAGAGGCTCATAATTTTGGAACATTTTAAAAATATTTACTTTGATATCAGCACTTCAATTGAAGTGGAGTCTCTGTTTCAATTTTGCAAATGTTTAAACAATGAAATCCACAGCAATGAAACAAATATCAAAGATCTCATGGATAGTTGACTCTTCAGCTGTCTTCACATTTTGCAGGGAATTCAAAAATCCAAAGGGAAGAAAAATGTCCTTAACACTTTCACTGCCAAAGCTCTATGGTCAAATACTGGAAATAACCTATTTGAAATGATCGAAGGGTTCTAGAGAATTTCTAAATACCTGCAGAAAGAACAGTTATGTGTTTTTCTAACAAACTGCAGGAAACAGCAGAGAAGGGAGACCCTCCATACAATAATGCATTTAAAAAAAATCTTTCTACTCTGCAGACATTGCTTTCTTGGATTGAGGCACATTTAAACAACAGCACTACCAAGAATACAGAAAAGATCCATCCACAGAATCCAGTTCTACCCCAAACCAGAGCTGCACTGCACACATTTTGAAAAATGTGACTTTCAGCACTCACCATGATATTGCAATGACAACATTAAAAATAAACAACAGCGTAGAAATTAGTGAGCTTTTCCTGAGCCATTCAACTTCATTACCATCCTCTAGCAGCCTCTATTAAAAAAAAAAAAAAAGGCATTACCTGTATGAAGAGAACCTGTTAATAGTCTGAGAAGGTACTGGGCAAATTTCAGTATTTCACGTTTACACCGTTTTCTACAGCCACTCATCTTAAGCAACAAGGTATTCCTCTGAAGAGAGCCAGAAGTCTTTACCAATAAAAAAGCCCGACAGTCTCTGAGGGGAAACTTCTGTCTCAGTTTATGTCACAGGCTGCTCTACAACTCCCGTGGAATGAGCTGTTAGTGCCTCAATCAGAAAGCCCCTTCCAGAGCTAGAGAAGCCGCCCGGGGAGGACAGTCCCAGGGTGGTGAGCAAGGGCTGAGACTCAGTGTGGTCACCAAGTTCCTCTGTGGCAACAGATAGGCTGCAGACTGCACTGTAGTAAGCGCCCGGCTGGCTCAGCATCCCTCTCCCCTCTCCGAGGAAGCAACCTCTCAGACCGTCCAGGGAAGGCGGGGCCTGCGCTGCCAGCTCATCAATGAATCAGCAAGGAGGCAGGTGAGGGGACAGCTGACAGGTCACTGGGGCTGACACCCCGGGACGCCAATAAAAGGAATCCGCGGAGGCGAGCCAGCCGGCGGGGGGCAGGGAACTCAGGGTCTCAGGGAACTCAGGGTCCCAGGCTGTATCCAAAAGGATTCACCAAAAAAGGGAAGGGGCAAAACCTGCATCTCAAGGTCAGACATCAGACAATTCCCTAATCCCAGGTTCATGAAATTCAGAAAGCCTGAGCAGAGAAAAGAGTCTTCAGAGGCTGACCCTGCTTCTAACACAAAGTGGAAGATTTACCACCCGAGAGAGAGAGAGAGAGAGAGAGAGAGAGAGAGAGAGAGAGAGAGAGAGAGAGAGAGAGAGAGAGAGAGAGAGAGAGAGAGGGCACAGATAAATGCATTCCGCTTCATGGGCAGAGAGGTGGAAAATAAGCTGTTCGCTAAGTGTGGTTGTGTGTTCTCCGCTGTCCTGCCTCAGGTATTTGGAAATGAAGGGGGAAAGCATTGTCTCCCTTAAAATACAGTAACCTGGAAACCCCAGCTCTGAAGTCCCAGCACTTTGCTTCCAGGCAACAGAGCTCCAAAACTAATTTGCTGCATTATTCTAAGAGGAAAAAAAAAAACTGTCTGGTTTTTGGGTTTTTTTTTTTTTTTGGCATCTATTTATTTGTCTATTTATTTATTGTAACAAGGTGACATTGGTTCACAACATCATAGAATATAATATAATCATATCATATAATATAGGGGAACAGTTCACACCTCCACAGATGGATGTTACCAGTACCACACTCACTCACAGTAAAAGCCCCCATAAAAGGCAAAACGATTCACAAGCTCCCTACAGATTGATTTATTTTAAGTTAATAGTGAGAACAATTGCAAGTTTGCAATCTTCACAAACTACTTTTCTACTCTACATGGTGTTACAGAGGCAGGCAGTTGCTATGAGAGACAAAAAGTCACAGACTTGCTTTCTCTGAAGGTGCAGGTGGGTTTTCTCTGTTATTCTCAAATGCCTTGGGCAGTTTCAAGGACTTAGCTACACTCTACTTTATACTTTCTGGTTTTTCATGTGTCTCTTTTTGTTGGTTTTGTGTGAATATGATAATTATCTCTCTGGGATTTAGTTCCTGTGGGATTTCTCTGCCCCATTTTAATTACCTATGTAGTTTTTTTCTATATATCACTTTACTCTTGCAACAATTCTAGTTGAAACTACTATTTTCCACTGCTAGTTGGAATGAAGTTCTTTCACAATAATGAAAGACACACTCCTGGGGTAAAAGATGTAAACAAATTCAGTAGCACTTAACTCTCCTCTGCAGCTCTTGCAGGTTCTCCTAGACTCAGTGGTGTCATCTTTTGAATGGGATAAAGAAACATGCTTTCTAAGAATTTTATAAATTTAACTGAAGTTGTCTAAAATAAAAATAGATTCAGACACAAAGGCTAGCCATATACTTTTGAAGATTTTGTTCCCTAACATTTGCCATGAATGGATAGTGTTCCTTAGTTTAAAATAGGTATAAGAAATACTCTAGGATTAATTAGCTGGACTAAATATTTGAAAGCATTGCCTTCTTTTCTATAAAATGGGTCAGGATATTTTCATTTATTTGCTAATGGATGAAATCAGACAAAGTATAAATGAAATTAAGCATAGCATTTTTATCCATTTATGTAAACATTATATAGTGAGCACTTGTGTTCCACACACAGTTATAGTGTTAGAGATACAACAGAAAACAAGAAAGAACAAGGTTGTGTCTAGTAAATAACAAAAATAGATAAGAAACTATCAACAATGAATAAGAGCTATGAAGGCAATGAAACCATGTTAATGCAACAGAAAGTGAGTGGTTTTAGTGTTCGAAAAGATATTTCTAACAACTAAGATAGTTATGCTGGGCTACAAAATATAAACAGAACCAAACATCTAACATGATTCATTTGGGGGTAAAAGTTTGTGCAAAGACCCCAAATTTGGAATGTACCTATCGTTCTCAAAAAAGGAGAAAGCTGAAGTATACTGAACTAAGTGAAACTTGTGGATGATTTCATGAAGCAAGGAAACACCTGTTTTATAGAGGTTTGTAGCCAGGTAAGGGATTTGGCTTTAGCATGATTTTCCTAAAAATCACTCTCAGAAACAGGGGGATTACATTATCTATCTACTATAAAAAATAAATTGTTGGGGAATAAGAGTGGGAAAAGAACACTTAGGAGGAGATATCAGAATTATCTGGAGTGGAATTGCTGCTTTCGGAACATATTTTGATAAAAACTAGTAGAGTTCAAGATGAGAGGAAAAGAAACATTAAGGATAGTTTAGTTGATGCTTGAACAATTAGTTGGATAAGTAATTTGATGGAATAGAAACACTGGGTAGGCAACAGGGATAAGAAAATCAAAAGCGTTATTGACACATCAGAATTTAGATAGCTATAATGCACTCCACATTAAGATATTTCTTTTCAAAAAATCAGCCCATTCATTTAAAATATCTTTGAAATGATGTATAGCAAAGGATAGATATCAAAAGGTAATTGGAGAACAATGCATGCAAGTTTACAGTAATAAATATGACAATTTTGATAAAATTTGACAACATGCTGAAATGGAGTAATTCAAGACAATAAAAATTGAATAAATTTACCAAATATGAAGACAATTTGAATAACTCTATAATTGCTAGGTAAATTTAAAATAGCGTACTTTTAAAAATGAACTACAAATTTTTCACTAGAAAATTCTAGCAAATATGAAATGAATTCACAGTTCTTCAAATCTCTTTCAGAAAATAGAATGGAGGTAATACTTCCTACCTTGTTTACAAGTCAACTATTACCCTGATACCAAAATCTGACAAGGCAACACATAGTTCAGTGGGACAGAAAAAAATCATAGAAGTGAAATTATGCATAGCTGATTTTTGACAAAGATGCAAACATACTTCACTGGAAGAATGATAATCTTTCAACAAGTATTGTTAGAGCAACTGGACACAAGTTAAACTCAAGAATATACAATAAGTGTCACTTAAATGTAAAACTATAAAGTGTGTGAAAATAAAATAAGAAAATGTTTAGGATATTGGGTTGAGCAGAGGTTTCTTAGGCCTGCATGAAAAACATGATTCATAAAAGGAGAAATTGATAAGCAGTATATCATCAAATTTAAAAACTCTCATTCACCAAAGACCCTGCTAGAGAATAAAAAATTAACTACAACATGGGAGAAATGTTTTCAGACAATATATCTGACAAAAGATTCATATGTAAAATATATGAGAATTTTCACAACTTAAAGTGAAAAGTACACAATCAAATTAAACATGAAAAAAAGCAGGAAATCTCACTGAAAAAAATAAACAGTATTATTTATTGTTATTAAATAATGCAAAATAAAACTACAATGTGCAGCCAAGCATGGTGGTGTGCGCCTGTAATCCCAGCTACCTGAGAAGCTGAGCTAGGGATTACTTGAGTCTGTGGGTTCAAGACAACCCTGGGCAACACAATGAAACCTAGTCTCAAAAAAACCAAAAATAAAAATACAATGAGCATTATTACACACTTATCAGAAAGTTTAAAATGGAAAAAATAGTGATAAGACTAAGACTAAAGACTGGTAAGGATACAGAGTAACTTAAAGCCTCATCTATTGCATGTGGAAATGGAAAATGGTACAACCACTTGGGAAAACTAGTCTGGTACTGTTATTAAAATTCTCAGCGTACATCATCCATATGACTAAACATTTCTTTTCCTGGGAATTTATCCCAGAAAAATAAAAATCAATGTTCAGGGGGAAAATAAGTCTTTATAAAAATGCTAATCACATTTCCATTTTTAATGTACAAAACTAAAAACAACCAGTATGTTCATCAGGGTGAACAGTTAAACAAACCATGCTATAACTATACTATTCAATACTACACAATTATAAAAAAGCATGAACTATGGATATAACAACTTAGATAAGCTTTAAGGAATTATGATGAGTGAGAAGAAAATCTCAAGCAGTTACATATATCATGATTCCAATTATATAACATTTCAAAATGACAAAATTATAAAAATAGAGGAAAGAGAGATTCATGGATGCTAAAAGGATAGGGAGCAAAAAAGAAGTAAATGCAGCTATAAAAGTGCAATGAAGAATGCATCTGTATGGTGATGGAAATGTTCTGTATCCTGACTATGTCTGTGTCATTAACCTAGTTGTTATATTCTACATACTTTCAAAGATGTTACCACTGGTTGAAACTGGATACTTTAGAGCTGATCTCTTTGTATCATTTTTTTATCCATGTGAGTCTAAAATTATCTTTACACAAAAACTTAAATAAATAAAATTTTAAAAATACCTTTTTAGTACCTAGTCTATGTTAACCATTTTAAGTTCTAAATATATTAGTGAACCAGAGATAGAAAATAGTGACTGTTGGAGCTAATGTTATCATAGAAGGAAAGGAATGAGAGGCTAGGACAAAGAAATTGAATGTATGGAGGGTTTTGGAGTACAACTAAATTGACTGATCAAAAAAGCCTTCACTGAAGTGACACAGGAGAAAAATTTCCAGGTGTAGGAATGAGACAAGTGGCATGTAGCATTTGCATATGGCAACTTTGTATGTGCATCTTGCAGCAATTTCTGGATGGTCAGTCATTACAAATAATTCTGTAAGCCACCTATGCAGAAATCAGACCAGTAAAGTCCAATTCTGCAAGATATAAAAGTCCAGAGTCCCAATATAAAGTTTTCTCTCTAGAGAAAGTAATTACAAATCACCAATTTTGTTAGAACCTGTTGGTTATATTTATTGTTGAGGAGTACATAGGGAAAATAGCATTGTTTAATGGCATCCTCTAGCAAACATGAAATACCATTATGAAGATAAATATATCATACTGAATTAGAAAAAATAAAAATAACCTTTTAATTATTAGCTAACTTGAATTAATATAGCCATTAATTCCAAAATATCAATAATATTGATTTTATGCTCAAAAAAAATTAAGGTCCTTAATATTTCAGAAATGCTTAAGCACAGCTACTATAATTCCCAGTGAAATGTGAGAGAACTTTACAATCACTCTTCAAGAGCTTCAGGGTTTTCTAGATGAACACAGTAGTTTTTGCACCTTTAGCACAAGCTACAGAGGTTATTAAGCTTCTTGTAGTGAGATTACAGATAATTTAATTTAAAGACAAACTGGATATATCATGTAGTAGGAGCCAGAAGTCCTAGGGTTGGGTGCTGATACCCCAGGAACCTGGTCTTGTTAAGTAAGTTACAGAGGAATGAAAGCACGGGCTCATTTCAAGACAGGTTTCTCTTAATTGCATTTTGGAAGATTTTATTTTTCTGGCCACCTCTTATTAAGGAGTCCAACTCCAAGAAAAATAAATCTTAAATACATTTGAATTACTCTCATTGTGACCTGAGAACTACAAATAAACACAACTGACCAATAAAAGAAAGAGGGTGGGCTGGCTTCCCTTCAAGAAAGCCAGGATCAGTGACTCCTGATAAGATTTGTCATGATGGAATTTTGCCCAAACTGGGCTGTTCCTCTCAATATATCTTGGTGTCTTCTGTGTGTCTCAGTTGGAACAGACATTGTGATGCTTTTCAAATTGTCACAACTTGCAAAATTAAACATGTGCTGCTTAAAAATAGCACACCATGGGGCTACAGAGAAAAGCAGAGCAAAGCCTTACGGCAAAGTCACAAGCTTTAAAAGTGGGTCTTGATAAAACATCAGATTAACTAGTGTCCACTGGAGAAGACTTTTCCAGTGCCATAGCCATTACTCTCCAAAAACATTGCCATTCCCCTCTTAGTGAATAAAGATCATGCCAACATAACATTTGCATTAACATCATAACAATTTTGTGAATACAAAGCAAGTAAAAAAAAATCAAACCTATTGGGAAAGGTCCTCTTTTTTGTGTGTCTGTCTATATCAATGAAAATAATTTAGTTGATACTCTAGGTAGTGGTTACATAACACAATTATATAGGTTTTCTACCATAGTTTAATATTATACTATAATACTAAAGTGCTTGAAAGATAATATAATTTTCTGTCTCATTAGCATTAAGGTGGGACAACATGGTCAAATATTTACATTTGCATAGATTCATAAAAGTACTTATTTAATACAAACTATGAAATTAAACAACAAAAACTCAGAAACTAGAGAAGTGATTCCCCCCCACTCACCCCCAAAGGATAAAGTTCTGGCTATCTTCTATTTTATGTGAGCTTCCTTTAAGGGAGTTCTTCACACCTGGAGTACAAGCTACTGGCCCTACTCATAGAATGATCCTGGGAACAGATGCATTTCACTGATAGCAAGGTCAGAGTCAGATGAATGTACTGTACTTAAAAGAAGATAAAACACATTGGAGGACCTGGTCAGTAGACATGTGGCTGAGATTATGAGCATGGAAACTGGCATTCAAGTCAGCATCCAGGATCTCCATGTTGTCTCTGCAGTTTCCAGACACTACTTTGTCATAAAACTCCTTGATTATTACTCAAAATGGGGATCTGATATGTCCCAGGCCCCTGTCTTTAAAGGATATCTTGAAGAAAATTATTTTACATTATTTTTCTTTGTGAAAATTCCCTCTCCCACATATTCCGGGGATCATATGCAAAATAAGGAAGTGGGGTTTTCAGCACTGAAATTGATGTGCTAATATCAAGCATGGAATTAAATATGAAGTTACGTAAATTTTATACACTCATTTTACTTTGCTTCTAAATAGCTTTTCGATCTTTTTGCATAAAAAAAACTATATATGACTAGTGGGAATATTGGAATATTGCAGCAATATCCTACAAAACATAGTAATTCTTTTAAACCATTCTCATATTTTTTCTATATTGATATTCCTGGAGTTTAAGCACTTCAATTTTATCTCCTACCCAATGTTTCTCAAAGTATGGTCTTTGGTTTATTTCTGTCAAAAATACCTGAACCACCTGTTGAAATCACATTTCTTGAGTGCCATCTTCAGTTTACAGACACAGATTGCTAAGGAAAGGGCAGGAAAACTTACTCCCAAGTTCTTAAAAACCACAGAAGTTTTGTAATCAGAGATTTGAGTCATCTTGCAATGAAAAAAATCAAAGAAAGGCCAAATTGCAATTTGAAGATGATGCAAAATTATGGCTCCCTAGCAATAATTCACCTGATATTTCAGTCTAAAACCACCTGCAGTTGTTAAAACACTGAGAGGCAGTCTTGGTGATGTGTCCCAGACTTGCATTTCAAAATAAATCACAAGTGAGTCAAAGAGGCTGCATTTTCAATTATGTCAAAGGCACTCAACAGGCTGGTTTAGAACAATCAAGTTGCTCATCTGACTTCAACAAAAGCCGTTGACTACAGCAAGTGGTCCTGCTGTATCCACTCAGCTTCCACAATCACACACACAGCAAAGTGGTGACACTGCCTTTTCACACATTATTAGAAGATCAGTATATTTAAAAACAATCAGGTCATACACATAATTTAAACTTGAGGTTCCAATCTGCTAATTCCTTTACCTCACTCTATCCTTTATTTTGAAGACAAGTTTTTCACTTAACATGTTGCGTAACATGTTTCACTTAATATGTTGTAATACAATTCTGAGGAAGAGCAGGCACATCAAAGTTGTCTTGTGCTTTGTTTTGTAAGGAAGAGGCACAGAACCTTCTATCCCATTCCTTGTGAGGTGTGAGTTTAGAAAAGACAGTACTGAATCGAGTTAACTAAGTGAAGGGCAGAAGATAATAAAAAGAATTAAGAAAAGCAATAAATGTGTTGCCCTCCTCACCTTCCACCTGACATATTACAGATAATGTGTTGATTCAGGGAATTTTTATTCAGTTCCTATTACTTACCAGGCAAAGGTCAGGAATTAAGTTTAGATGATATTAAGGTACAGATTGAGAATGTGGAGATGCTGCTCTAGCAATCAGAAGGTAGGTCAAGGTTGAAGGTCACATGTAGAATTCATCCTCAGAGATGTGACAGTTGAAGTTGAATATGGATGAAGCCGCTGAAGAAGACAGATGTGACCTACAAGCTGTTAGAGTGTCTCAGTTTTAAATGGCTTTGCTCTATTTTCTTTCAAGATAGAACTGTCTGCACTATTTATTATAAAGAAGGTTTTCTAAACAGAAGCTGCAAACTTTTTAAAAATACAAACAACTGGAAAGAAAAGAAGCAAATAAACTACAATCTTGACTATGAAAAGTAACCATGGTATATTCTTGATATATTCAACCAAAGGATCATTTTCTCACTATGTAAATAGCTGTAAATATCAGATGATCACTGGAACATATTTACTTTTTTGCAAAGCTCTTTTGCAAAGATTTTGCTAAACTTTCCATTGATGCTTTTCTATCAGTATTGTCTTAGGCCAAATGCCAAAAACCAGCAGATGTTCTAATCCTGCAGCAGACTATCACCTCCATCAGATTATGGTAACCAGAACAAGCAGCTTCCAGATTAAACCATACAGCAGAACACATGATAGCATGCCATTTAGGAAAATGAAGCAATGTAGCAGCAACAAAACACAACTGCCTTTCTCCCCAAACTATATATATTCTTGTTTTAACTCATGTAAAATGAAAATTAGATTACTCTGAAAATAGAGACTTATTTGAGACTTTGCTTCATAATTCTAAATTCAGTTTGACTAGCTAGAGGAAAAGAATGCCTCTGTGCCTTCTGAATGTCCTTGAGTGAGCCCTTAGGATTCATTTCCACTCAGCAATCTGAGGCCAGCACACTGCATGCACTCCCTGGGAGCTCACTGCCATACCCCTCATCAGAGCAGACTGATTAAATATTCAGGATGCTGCCATGGTGGTGCAGAGTAAAGTAATGCAGGGCTCTGACCTTCTCCAAGAGAATCAGCCAAGGGACAAATGTATGACAACGGATGACACTGACTATGTGATGTAACTGACAACCACCAAATGCAGTTTCCATGTTACATCTCCCCCGTGTAGTGATGCACTTTTTAACTCTCATGCTTCATGCAAATTCAGACCCCATCTACAACTGATCCTCAGCTACAGGTGACCTTGTAGTCAATGTGCCATGATAGGAGACTGTGGACTGAGCTCTGGTTGGCTCAGGCAGGCTTGTCATCTGGGTCTCTCAAGGACCAAACTGCTCAGTTTTCCAATCTGTAAAGTGAGGCTATTGTATCAAACAAGTCTGACTTTTTTTTTTCACAACTCAAACAGATTAAAATAGACAGAAGGAGTCCTAAATGTGCTTGTTTAAGTGGTCACATATTCTTCCATTATATGGATGGACTTCATTTTACCCAGCTATATGTCTACTGATGGACATTCAAGATGATTTCAGCTGTTCTGCTATCACAGACAATATTGCAATGAAGAGCCCAGTGTGCACATTCTGATGAGATGGAGCTTTGATTTCTATAGGTTTGTGTCATTTATTCAGAAATATATATATATATGCTTACTACATATTAAGTTAGAAAGCATGTTACAAAGACATGCACATAATTTTGTAAAATAAAACATTTCCTGTATATGTACATTTCATCCCCCCCCCCCAAAATGGTAAACCTACCATCCACTCCTTCATTGGGAGGAAAGAACAGATGATTTGAGAAAATGGATATGATATCAAACCATGATACTACATGCCCAAGACCTATATCTTGCTAAAAAGAAGTATTAAATACATAAGAACATTAAGAGAGATTGCAATAAAATGGAAGCTCTGATGAGATAACACTAACATTTGAAACTTAAAACTAAGCAATTTATGAAAATAAATTGTATTTTAATAAATTTATTTTAATAAATCTCTATGAGAAAAACAAAGACTTAAGGAAAGTTTTCATTTTCAGTGAGTGATGGAAAATGTAGATAATTTTTTAATTAAATTGCTTCTGTTACTTGCATATTGTTTTTGGAGAAAAGTGACACATAGACAAAAAGAAAAATGAGTCAGTAATAGAAATTCCTTAGGAGGGTCAATCTCTGTAAAATATCAGTGACATCTAGTTCCCAAAATTCTTTATGCCCAGAGGACCATGGTGAAATATGTTACTGACTTATGTGACCCTTACAAGAATCTTTTCAAGTAGATCTCTCTTCCCTTGGGAAGGATAGAGAATCCTATACTAAGAGTGATGAATTAACTCTCCTGAATTTATTGAGATGTTAAATATTACATGTTAAAGGGAATTATTCTTCAGTTTTCTTGAAGAAAACATGCAGATGACATAAATTATTTACTCTAGCCTATCTAGTGTGAAACCATATTAGTTCAGTACAATAATTTTGAGATAACTAACCCCTTGGGAATTGTATGAAGATTATAAACTTTCTCTTAAGATGAATGGAATGCAGTCAATAATGACTACGCTTTCAATGGCCCCTGGTGGCAAGCTCTCAGTCACACATTAAGGAAAGGTCTTCTCATTCTTTCTGGACATACTGTTCCTATACAAAATCTCTTGGCACTGATCTACCCCTTTCAGCTCTCTGTTCTTTGTGAGAAGACCCTAAAAATGAGTACTTGTTTATGCTTGCAATCTAGTCAACAGATGGAGATCATGGAAAGGAAATTATGAGCAGGGAAGAGAAGGCAACATGTGAAAAGGAAATAGAGGAAGGATGGAGAAATTAAGCAGTCATCACCAGGGACAGAGAAGAGATATGCAGGAGAGCAGGAAGGAAGAGGCAAAGACTGTTTGTGGAAGAAAAGAAAGAAAGAAAGAAAGAAAGAAAGAAAGAAAGAAAGAAAGAAAGAAAGAAAGAAAGAAAGAAAGAAAGAAAGAAAGAAAGAAAGAAAGAAAGAAAGAAAGAAAGAAAGAAAGAAAGAAAGAAAGAAAGAAAGAAAGAAAGAAAGAAAGAAAGAAAGAAAGAAAGAAAGAAAGAAAGGGGAAGGGAAAAAGAGAGGAAGCATGGTGGTTAAGGGAGAGAGAAAGAGAGAGGGAAAGAGAAAGGGAGACAGTCATTAGGAGATAAGAAAAGAAGATAAAAGAAAGGAAGACAGAGAAGAAGGAAAGGAGGGAGAAAAAGAGAATGGGAGGGGACATGGAAGGGAGGGAAGATTTATTATGATTTGGTTGCTTTTGGCACATAAATAGGTAGGATTCTAGGAAACATTTCACTCAAACTCTCAAAGTCCTTTCCTATTCTCAGCACATTTCCTCTGGGATAAAGAAGAAAAAGAGGCCATCTGATCCATAGCTTTTTATTTTTTTACTTTTATTTTATATAATTTTATCAATGTAACATTGGGTTATTAACACTGTAACATTTAGTTGTGCACTATTATAAATCAGCATCTGTACACACATTAAGTTCACTATTAAATGTTTAATTAAAATTACCTATGACTGATAATTTAAAATCACCTATAAAAGATACAGTGTGTGTTCATAATCTGTCCTATTAAGAAATGCTGCTTCATAATAATACCGTGCGCTCCTTCATTGCCGAGCTATATTTTAGGGGAATGGATGAAAAGACAGCATTCTTAGTGAACTAGAACAAAATCAGTTCTATTTCATTCTTGCTCTTTTGTCTTGAAACAACTTTAGATGGTGTATATTTACTATTTCTTGTTCAAGATAAGTTATTTTCAATTCAGTTTAATAAATATGAGATGGTGTCTTATGGTTTTCCTTATATCAAGTCCAAGAAGTAGAAGACTGATATCTGCTCAAAATTGTACAGGACTATGAATGCTAGGGGTGAGGTGTATCCATCAAAAAAAAAAAAAAAAGAACTAGAAAAATTATAACATTTGCTTTCTTCTTGAAACGATCTAAGCTGATATGACATGGTTTTGTTTTGTTTTTTTTTTCTGGTACCATAACTGCAAAATATTCTACTTAATTACATTATTCATTCATTCAAACATTTATTAAGGAAAGAACAGTAAAACCAGGTTACTTTGATACAAAATATCTGATTTATTTAGTTCTGCATTAAAGCAAGATATCTGGGATCTATGTAACTGGAGGGCATTCGTGTGAAGCACTTAATACAGCCAAGTGAATGGCTCCTCTCTAATAATCTCAACTTGCTGGGGAAGAACTGAAGCTGAGACTAAGTCAAAGCATTTTAGGTCAGCGTCATCAGCCATGGAGACCCTAACTTTATTAATTGCAAAAAGAGCTCAGTCCACCTATGGAGGCAATCATAAGTCTTGAGTTTCTAATAAGATGCAAAAACCTCTGGTTCTACATGGAGTCATTACGAGATAAAGTCAGAGAGTCAATTATAAGAGTAAAGGTAGAAATCTTTACTCCAATTTGTGAATCAATTATGCATCACATCTTCCACCTCCCAGTACCATTAACCCATGCAAATTCCCTCACCTCCAACACTGATCCTGATTCATCCATGAGATCTGAAAATGGCTTTGTTGGTAGGAGCAAAGGACCCATGATGAGATATTTCTGCAACTCAGCTACTAGTCATTTGTCTTTCTGGTATGAACTATGAAAAGTTCTGTATGTAAGTATACATTTTTTTTGTATTTGAAAATACTATACACATGATTTTCTATTAAAAAAAGTTCAGTGATAGAAAAATCGAAACAATCTTTTAAGATGTCTTCTCCAAACTCATTAGCGTTAGTAAAGCAAGTGCTTGTACTGGGACAATTTGTCCACTGTCTTTTTAAAGACAAAACTACCACACTGGAGTGTGTTAGTTTATATCACCCTGTACTTCCAGAAACATTAAGTTATGCACTTCAAGAATTATTTCCAAATCTTTCACGTTGCTAGTTCTACATCATCAGTGTTTTCCAGTCTTGGCACTATTTGGGGTCTGGTAATTCTTTGTTGTTAGGGGTTGCCCTGCACCCAGTGGGATACTCAACCTCAACCTACTAAAACCGAGAAGTGTTTACCCAGCTGTGACAGTCAAAATTATCTCCAGAGATTGTCTAACATCTCTTAAAGAAAACATCCCTGTCTTAAGACCAAAAACTTGATCAATGAGTTTTTTGGTTCTTGCTTAAGAAGGTCTAGTGGCTTAAAACCTTGCTTAAGAAGGTCTGATTTTATGTGTGATTTTGAAATTATTATTTCAGTACATATTAAGTAAGTAACTTCCTAGAATCTAATAGATTTTAAGTGGTAGATCAAATGCACTCAGGATTTAATATTGAGTAGTGTCTGATGCTCTACAAAACTTGAACCTTAGTCTTTGAAAGAATTAGGCTATGCTAAACCCAGTTGGGACTCTCCACAAAACAAAACCCACAGGCAAGCATTTGGCCAACTACACTCAATCAGAAACCTAACAGTG
>PVHY01006666.1:0-72792 GCA_004024945.1 Uropsilus gracilis
TAAGCTTCAGCCTATGAAGCGGCCGGGGCTAGGGATCACGGTTCGAGTCCCACCTGGGGCCTGTAGCGAGACCTAGTTCCAAAAAAATAGCTGGGTATGGTGGCGTGTGCCTGTAATCCCAGCTATGTGGGAAGCTGAGGCTGGGGATGACTTGAGTCCGTGGTACCCCAGGCAACGAGAGCCTGCGGCTCCACAGGCAAAAATAGCGAGACCTAGTCTCAAAAAAAAAAAAAAATGGGACTTTGCTATGGTGGGGCAGTATCTGACAGAAAGACCACGTGAGATGGAATGGGAAGTGTGAAAAGGGTGAGTGTGGCCAGCAGGAGCAGGGGTTATTGGTGGCTGGAGAATGGCAGGCTGGGGATAACCAGACACATCTCAAAGGCAGGCCGGTAAGAGTGGCCGGCAGGAGCCAGGGGTAACTAGACACCACAGAACGGTGGATCAGTGGTGGCTAGGATCCATAGTGTGTCCAGGTGTGCAGAGCAAGTCCCCAGGTGGGCAGCACTGTAGCCAGACACTGGAGCAGCGATCCTGGAGAAGAAAGGTGTGAGGCAGTGGAGCAAGAGGTGGAGCAGAAAAGAAGAAAAGAGCTTGTTTTGTTTGAAAACTGGAAAGTGGGTACCTGGAGAAAGCCAGGAATTTGGAAAGCCGGTTTTGCATCAGTATTTGCTGGAAAAGTTTGAAGAAACCTGCAGGAGCTGAGGAGGATGGAAAGCTTGAGAGAAAAGTGAAAGGAAGATGTGGAAAAGTTGGAGCTTAAAGCCTGGAGTTTGTGTCTGCTGAAAGACTTGACTTTGTGTATGGCCTGCCTCAGGTTTAGAGGGATGAAAAAGCACCATCTTGGACATGCGTTTCTGGGACTTTGAACTAAACAGTGGATGGTGTAAGATAACTGGAATTGCAGCATTTATGACTTTTGGGTTCCCCTGTTAATAAATCTTGTAATTTAAATTGCTATGTTCTTCCACAAGGAAGAACTTGGGGGCAAAAGCCAGATTTTAAAAAGTGCCATTTATGGCTGGGTGTGGTGGCATGCACCTGTAATCCCAGCACTGTGAGACCAAGGCCAGGAATTGCTTGAGTTCATGGGTCAAGATTATCCCAAGCAACATAGTAAGTAAGACTTAGTCTCTAAAAAATAGTCAGGCATGGTGCAGGCCTGTAATCCCAAGTACGTGGGAGGCTGAAGCTAGGGATCACTTGAGTCTGCAGGTACCCTGGGCAACACAGCGAGACCTAGTTTTTTTTTAAAAAAAGGGGGGGTGCCATTTATTTCTTCTCTGGCTCACCAGCTCAAGAGACTTCTTGCCCTTTTTTTGTACCTGATGTCATGGTTACCTAATCACAGCCTTGTTTCATATCCCACAATACGATGGGGTTCTTCATAAACACCATCTTGTCTCTTTCTTCACGATTGTTACCTTTTAGCATCGTAGAATTTGTAAGGTCGTATGATCCAAGCAGAACCATAACTGAATCACATCCTGGTCCCGAATCAAAGCCCTTCTCTCTTCTGGGGTCCACCTTCTATTTCACCAGAACAATAGTCCTATGTGTGAAATGTGTAGCTTCCACTTGGCAGCATCGTCTTTGAAGCCTCCACGCCATGAAAGCCAAATGGGGAAAAAAATAACTCACAGACTAAAGCACAAGAGAAGAAAGATGAAGCAGAGATCCAAGTAAACTGATAGTATCCATAGGAGGCAGAGGAGTAGAAATAAGGAAAGCTGAAGGCTAGGAATGCTGCTATAAATTGTGGAATTTCATGCTGTTGTCTATACTTGTCTCGGTGAATCTAGAACATTAATTACCATCTGATCACCATGACCACCTTTGAGAGACCCACCTTACTCATATTCAAACCAGTGCCTTTTGGTCCATTGCCCTGGACTAGGTCTGCTCTTAGTTGGTTGAATGTAACAATGTATAATAAGTCATCAATTTTGCTACCTTACCTGAAGAAAAATGTTCAACCAGGCACTGAGCCTTCATCTTTGCTGCAAAGGATGGATATAACAATAAGTCTTTTATTTTGAAAGAAACATTCCAGCATGTCCCTTACCACCTAAAAAAGTCATGGAAGGGGCAGATCCTGAGGATTTTTTGCTTGCTTGTTTGTTTAAGACTAAGTCTTTCTATGTTGCCAGGGGAACCGCAGACTCACATTGCCTGGGGTACCACAGATTTAAGCGATCCCCAGCCTCAGCCTCCCAGGTAGCTGGGATTACAGATGCATGTCACCATGCCCAGGTATTTTTTGAGACTAGGTCTCATATGTCGCCCAGGGCAGGTCTGGAACCCACGGACTCAAACAATTCCTAGTCTTGGCCTCCCTTCTTAGGTTGGGATTAAAGGCATGTGCCACCATGCCCAGCCAGATCCTGAATTTTCATGGGGTTTTTCTTCCATCCTCTGGAGCACATCTTACCAAAGTCTCCCTTGTATTAGCTAACACTTCCTCTCTTGTCTAACCATTATGATATCACTGATGTAATGAATCAGTATGATATTCTGTGGGATATGCTGATGATTCAGATCTTTTTAAGCATAGTTATGAAAGAGGATAAGAATTCTAACCTGATACTGAGACAAAATTGAAAGTTAATGTTATTGTTTATCCCACACAAATACAAATTCTTTCTGATTTTCTTCTTTAAATGGAATGGGGAAGAACACATTCTCCAAATCAATGACTGCATGCATGAAAGTACATATGGCACAGCAACTGTGATCATGTTTATGATTTGATTAAACCTACAATAATGCACTATCTTTTTCCAGGACTCAAGTGGTTTCTACAGTGACCACAAAGGCAAATTACAGAGAAATAGAGGAATAAGCACTTCTGCATCATTTTGGTTCTCAGTGGTAGCAACAAGTTCCACTATGTTAATGAGATCTGATAGTCTTTTTATTTATTATCTTGTTTCAAGACTGGCATCAGTTTCAGAAGTTTTCAGTTAGCGTTTTCATTTAGCTTTTACCCACAGCCCAAGGATTCAGTGCAGGGTCAGGATAATTGCCAGGCCATTTCCTATAATAGTCTCAGGAACTGGTTAAATGACCTCTGAGATAATCCCTAGATCATAATGGACTATGAACCAAAAACAGTCCACACATTTATTACCTGGCTTCTAGATCTCTACAATGGCAAGGGTCATCATGCTATCAGTGGGATTCTTGATGTCAATCTCAATTGCATTTTTGTCTAATAGTCCTGAAAATGTTTGGTGATTTATAGGCATCATTTCCCCACTATCCCCATAAATTTCATATTCTTGCACCATTGTGCTTGTCATTCCTCTACACTATGAGTGAAATCTTCAGTTATCTAAAGCCACTGTCATCTGGTGCCAGGGACTATCCATGCCCTGCCTGCCAGAAGGAGGATATCCTCTTTATCTGCCAGATGGCCAGTGAGCAATCTAAACTCCCATTTTATCGCTGATGTTTATCAGCCTATCCTCAATGGGATAGGCTGTGTTAATTTGTTCCTCCAAGGTGGAAGTAAGACTTCAAGGTGGAAGTAAGAGAGCAAGAGATTTATTGGAGCTAACAATGGTGAGGAAAATTAAGCAAGAGTGTAGGGAGGAAATGAAGACCTGGAGAGCCATTAAAATGCAACACAGATCATCTGACTCTAGGTGAATAAGAGAAGAAAATACGCAAAGTTGGGGAAAAGAACTTAGACTTCAGTATATCAGATCTTTAAACAATCTTTTAGCTTATTCAAAATTAATTACAGTGCTGACTTTTTATGTAAAATTCATTGTATGCAAAAGCTCTGAGGAACTTGGGCAAGGTCATTGGAAAACCCAGGCAATAAAGTTGTCTAGCAGAAGAGTCCCATGCCACTCAGGAACTGACTTGTCTTAGCATCCCAACCTGTTCAGTCTGGGCTGGAAGCAATCTGTAGAGATCCTGACTTCACCTCAGGTGCCATGATGGATTTTGGAGTCCAGCAGCCAAGGATGGACACAGTCAGGATTCTGAAAGGCACACTGTTTTCAGGGCTAACAGAGTAGAACAAGTAGAGGATAGGGATGAACATCAATAATTCTCTGCACAGGAAAAAATAAGCAAATAAATATAGGAGAAGAAAATATGGTGAATCAAATTAAGCTCTCTTCAGTTGACCTGTCAGAAGTTTGCAAATGTGGACATATATATATATATTTTTTTTTTTGAGAGTAGGTCTTGCTATGTTGCCCAGGGAACCACAGACTCAAGTTGCCCTCAGTACCATGGACCTAAGCAATTCCCAGCCTCAGTCTCCCAGGTAGCTGTGAATTCAGGCATGCGCCACCATGCCCAGCTATTTTTTGAGACTAGGTCTTGCTATGTTGCCCCAGGCAGGTCTCGAAGGCGTAGACTCAAGCAATTCCTAATCTCAGCCTCCCTTCCTAGTCTGGGATTAAAGGTGCCCAGCCCTAGAGCTATTGTTTAAAAGCTGACAAAGCAACAAGGACATACCACACATGAGGTTACCCAGTAACAAATTATATATTTGCACCAGTCTCTGAGAGACAGAAAAATGTGGCAGAGAAAACAGCTCCGCTGACTAAGGTCAGAGGGACTTTTGCATCCATCACCAAGATCTGGTTTATGTTCTAGAGTCTAGGCAGGGAGTATGCAATAAATCCCAGAGAGTGGGTGCTCTCTACAAAATAAGCTGCAAGATATTTTTGGAAACTCTGATGTATTCAAAGAAAAAACTGCCATGTCTATGTGCCTAAATAAAAAGTGCATGGTTTAGTTTGAGAACAAATCACTATTTATTTTTAATACTAACCACGATATAGGACATTTTATGCAAAATTAAGTGGGGAGTAATTTTAAATTGAGACATTGAGGAATTATTATCAAAATAATGAAAATTGAATTCCAGTGAGGATGAATATGTATTTCTGTAGATTGTATCTTCTAGAAAAATGTTGCTTTTCTAAACAAGATGTTTAGTCTCTGAAAACTACACTTGAGTGATGCTTTTGAGTCATCCTAACAGGGTTAGAGTGGGGGAATTCAGAGAGTAACTTCCCAGAGGACTGGATCCATGCCCTTATCTTCTGCTGAAGAAGAGACCCTGAGGAGGAATGGTTTGGCCTTGCAAGTTCCTTTGTTGAAGGAGGCTTTTCTGGTGATGGTCTGGAATAACTAAACCTTTGAGTCTGGATTTTTTTTTAAGTAAAACAAGACATTTTATTCAATCCAGTTACTTTTGATGACCTATTATGCCAAGTCACCATTTTAGTCACTTGGAATATGTGAGTCACAAAACCAAAAAAAAATTCCTTTTCTGGAGTTTATTGGCTCCCTAGATGTCCACTCTCTGTGTAGTGAGAACATCCTATTCATGACGCTGATTGTAGCTCAAGCACCAGGCTCTTGGTGGGTTATTTATTGGTTCTAGCAGTTACACAGACACATCAGGCAGGTCAGGGCCAGGGCCAGGGCTGGGGCCAGGGAAGCTGGGAAGCAAGGAAGACTCTCAGGCCCCCAGGCATCTTCATGCTTTCTCTGGTTTCTCTCTCTCCCTTCCTCTCTCTCTCATTCCCCCTCCCTTCCCTGTCCCCCCCCCACCTTATTTTCTTCACATTCTCTCTTTGCCATGCTCTCTCTCTCTCACAGGTTCTTTGTGCTCTCTCACCCCAGGATGATGCTAGGATAAATCCCTGCCTCCCAGGCCCAGGTGTTCTCATTCACACATGCACAGACCCATTGGACCCAGAGTGGACACAAAGCCACAGGTGCGGGTCATAGAAACTAAAGGAAGAAAAGCTTGATCAACTCATCTATCCCACACTCTAGAAAAGGGAACCTTGGTCAGAAAATAGGTCAGGAAATAGGATAAGAAGTTTCTTCTCTCTTGGTCTCAGTACCTCAGTTCTGGGAAAAGACAACAGGCCTACAAACATGTTCAATAGGGGAGGCAAGTCGCCCAGTAAAATGTTGCTAGGCCAGAGAGCAAAGTGAGACATGTCCGGGAAAGATTTGCAAGGAGGGTCCGCAGCTTGTGGATTCAAATGTTACAACAGCATCGTGTTTTAAGCTATAAGGAAAGTTTCCTTCTATTTTTCACTAAACCTCAGGCAAGTCTTGTTAAGGATTATGGCTGGTTTTAGGTATCTCCGTAGGGATTTGAATGAAGATTCTGCAATTTTCATGGTGCAAAGTGACTTCAGAGGAATTTTCAATGACTGATAGTATGAACTTTGACCCTCAGAAGAGCAGAGCAGCAGTCCTGAGTCAGTTGGTGGTTTGGAGTGGCAAGTCAGGGTGTTTCTGTGGAACTAGAAAAGCCCTGGGAATTCCCAGGGATGTTTGGAAACAGAAGCTGGCAAAAATTGGACTTCATGCAGTCAACCTTGAAGAGACTTGGACTGTTTTCAATGTGCTAAAGAGAAGTATGGCTTCTAGGTTGGGAAGGACTGGGACTTCTGTGCTACAGAGTATCTGAGGGTTTTAGGAAGCACTAGATATTTGTGTGTGAGATCAGAGCCCCAATCACAGTGCAGAACATGAGTCCGTTTTCAGCATGCGCATAATGAATAGGTTTTCACATTAAGATCATTTAAGAATTCTATGCCCAAATCCATATCTACTTTCATTTAATTAATAATGAATATATATGTTACTTTTTATCTTTCTTCTGAAACTTTGGGGTAAAAGTACCTAACATTTCAAGTAGTCATAAGAGTAACATGGCTGCGAAAATCCCCCAGAAACAGCTATGTATCCAGTTTTCCTGAAGAAACACCCTAACTTTAAAAAGAGATTTTCAAATATGAAAAGCAAGAGAAATGCTATTTTATATCTCTAGGGTAAGTGAGTTAGTCAGGCTTTACTTCCGTAGCCTCTATAACCAGCACCAGAGGTACTGCATCTTCCCCATGGTTGCGCAGTCCAGCGGGTGTGTGCATGTGTAAGTGGACACACCTGGGCCTTGGAGCTGGAGATAAAGGGGTGTGTCTTTCCAGGAAGACAGCACAGACAATAGGAGAACACGAAAGAGCATGAGACAGAGAGCAAGCTCATGAGAACAAGAGAAAGCCAGAGAGATAGAGAGAGAGAGGCCAGAGAAAGAGTGTGAAGAGTCCTATGACTGGGGGTCTTGCCTGACTCCCAGCCCACCCCCCCACCTCAGCCCTGGCCTTGTCCTGCCTGGTGTGTCTGTGTACCTGCTAGAACCAATAGAGAACCTATACAGACTGGTGAATCTGATGCCTGTGCACAATTGGCATCACAACAGGCTCATCCTCAATAATGTTCAACCCTCATCCATTTTTTTTTCTTCCTTCTCTAGGGTTTGTGAAAATACGGAAACATTCACACACATTTTATTACTGAAACAAGCATGTTGAACACTTATTGTCACATAAGTATACTACCTAGGTGAGGGGAGTGGGAAACTTACAGAACTACCTAAGGTATATTATTTAGTACTTTCTGTTCACATTATTGTGATGTTCTCAACATGTTGAAGACAGGGAGCTACACTGGGACTTTAGAGTTCAATAAGTCAGTCTGTTAATGGTGTTGCAGCAATAGGTATGTGGTATATGAACTGTATGATGTTATAATCTCATACATGATAAGCCAAATTCTACAGCAGAGGGACAGAGAACCTTAAGACTGTGTCTGTATTATGAGTCAGTTGTACTTCTTGGATGGAAGAGTCTTTCATAAAGGTTATATATAGCTCTGAAATTGGATCTAACCAATTGAGCAACATTGAAATCATAACTAGGATAGTGAAATGTGACCAAAATTTGGAAAAGAAGTAAAGGTTAAGGTTTACAGCAACCTCCTTAAAGTTGTTGGCAAAAATGGCTATAATACTTTGTAACTCCTGCTATCAAGAGGTGGATTCTTTTTCCCAACCTCTAAGATCAGGTGGTGGGCCAGCATACTAAAAGCTGTTTTTGTCAAACTAAAAGTGATATTTTGTCAGTTTTGAAACTAAGCTTCAAGCGTCTGCTCA
This sequence comes from Uropsilus gracilis, assembly GCA_004024945.1. NCBI lineage: Eukaryota > Metazoa > Chordata > Mammalia > Eulipotyphla > Talpidae > Uropsilus > Uropsilus gracilis. Next base: position 7,985 of record PVHY01006666.1, read on the forward strand.
GCTTTCTCTTTTATTCCCTAGCGTCTCCTGCTCAGGATACTTACTATGTGGAGCATAGGGATAGTTAAGTTTGGTCAAAACATCTTTGACCAGGGAACCCAAGTTAATCTTCTGGCTAGCCTTAGACATAGGAATAAACCTCGTTCAGTGACCAGGTGAGCTGATTGAGGCCCAAACCACCAAACTGAGCCCTGTCCAAAATGCCAAACTAATTTGCTTCTCTTGGGACGAGGGTAACCAAAGTGACTCCATTTTGTTTAAAACTTCTGTTTTGAAACCAGAGTCCTCTTCCTGCCCTCATGGAAAGTACCCACCATGGCTGGCTGGACTGACATCCTATTTCTTCCTCCCCTTGTTTCTGGTTGTTCCTGACAACTGTCTTGTCCATCTGATAGATAATGGATGCCAGCATTGTCCTCCTGATAGATGATGAATGTCAGCATTATTGGAAGTTATGGGAACGTGTCCCACCTTTGTGGGAACGTGTCCTACACCTGCTTGCTTGCTTCACAATGGGGAAGGTGGTGGTTTTGCCCTATAAAAGGTTGTAACAGAGACTGCCCAAGGTCTCTCTAGCCAAGCTGGCTTGGGGACCAGTAATAAACCTGCAGCCTTGAACTTCAGTTGGAGTTTTTGTGTCTTGTTGAGCGGCCCATGAGTCACAACAGCTTCAAATCACAAAGTTTCATTAAATAACAAAAATTGTCTGATACCTCTACATATCTCTAGGAATTACAGAGTTCAGAAATACTATCAAGTAATGCTTTCCTCAAAATAAGTTCAAGTTTTATCATCATTAAAGCCAGTGCCACTAAAAATGCTGATCCTCAGAGATATAAAGCACCTGCACCAGAATATAAATGTATGTTGCTTCTTTTATCGAGAAAGTTTTTCTGCAAAAAGGTATGAACTGAATCCAATAGTGTACATAAGGACATGGCTGGTTTCTATTCTGGGCAAGTGCCTCCTATTACTGCACACTGGTAATAAGAGAAAAGATCATCTGCAGTCTGCGACCCTTCCTTTTGGTAGTAATGACCGAAGGCTTAGAGATTACCTTGTTTTTCTTGTTCATGGTCAGATAGTGAAAACTTTAGGACCATACAATTTCTTTGTCAATTTTGACATTATAGCAATGAAGAGGCTAAAGGTAATATGCCAATGAACGCACATGACAGTGTTCCAATAAACTATTTTAAAAACAGGCGGAGGCTAGATTTGGTTTTGAGTGATAATATACTCATTCCTGAATCCTAAATCATTTCTGAGGTTCATCCTCATCAAAGCCCAGTATTCTGTTGTTTTTTTTTTTAATATAAAAATAATGCAGGCAAAGGCAAAAGGAGGACTAGAGCTATCCTTCATTAGCATGTGGAAAAAACAGCTACCTGAAATAGTTACTTCAGATGTCTCAACACAGAGCAACCCAGAAAGATAAAAAAATAAATATGGAAATAAGTTCATAATTATTAAAAAAATATATATGAGAGATAAGTGAGTAAGTGCTGCCAATTAAGGCCCTTAGCTCAATCGTGGGGGGAAATATTCTAAGAAGTTTACATTTCAGATTGTTGACATCTCAACAGCAAAGATTCCCTCCCTTAATTTTTGCCTCTCTCTACCTCTTTTCCTGTTTCCTTCTTTTTTTCCACCCTTTTTTCTTTTGCTACTGTTGCAGAGGAAAGAAATTCCAGACACCATTAAAAGCAGCCAGTATTATATTCTCATAAAGCAGGTTCATAAGAGCAGCTGTTAATAATTTATGTTTGCCTCATTTGAGTCTCCTTCAGTGTAGTTTGGAGACAACATTATTTCTGTGTCATTAAAATATTAGACAACAATTCATCTTGAAATTTGCCCTGAGAATGGGTTGTGTCCATACGAAGGGGTGTCAGAGAGGCACAAAAAGGAGTGTCAACCATCAAAATTCATCTCTCAAAAAGCTTACAGGGCCAACTTTCAAATGCCCATTATATTGTTTTTACAATACAAGATGATTGGCTGCTCTACCAAATAGGCTCCTTCTCAGTTATCTGCAGTTGCTATCAAAAATCATTACAGTGAAATGAACTGAAGTACTCTGTGTTCTATTTCAAAGGAATATGAAATATTTGCTAAGGATCTCCAATTCCCTAAGAATGAGACCTTCATTTCAAATTGAAGGTTCAGTATAGATTAGTTTTCAGATGGTTTTCCTTATTTAGTTTTTCATATTTACTCTACCTTTTGATTATACCATGAATAATCTCTAGCAAAATGCATGCATGGGGAAAACAGCACACTGGGAACTAAAGTCACTGACATCTTAACTCAGATTGGTCAACCAGATTTTTCTAGAGAAAATGGACATGGTGCCACAGTCAACAAAAGGATTCAGAGAGAATAGGCAAGACAATGGATGCTGGGATGCCATCAAGGAATGTCACAGACTAGGGAAAGGGCTGAGGGAACAAGAGAAATTGAGAGATGGGCAGGGATAGTCAGAGTCAGGTAATGGCAAGGTCTGTAAAAAGGAAGTAGGAGCTATAAATAGAAAATAGATAAATGTGCAATTCTGTCTACCTCTCAAATTTCCCTCAGGCTGATCCTAGCCAGGAGAATCAAAAATTACCTCTCTTGGCACAAGAATAGAAGGATTCTGCTTACGCCATGAGGGGAGGGGGAGGAGAGTCTCAAGTCAGCAGTTTGAGCATCCTTTTTAGAACACATCTCTAGGCAGCCTCCATCTGCCTGTCCTTTCTAAGGCCATCCAGGGAGCAAAGCTGTGACCTTGTGCTCTCTTTCTGCCTACAGATTGAGAACTTTCAGATCTTCTAAGCATCACTTGAAAGTGATGACATCAGAGTGTCACAAAATGGAACTGATTGATATATATTCCAGAATTGTGATTCATTTACTCTGTCCTCTGAAGTTTTAATTCTACTTCCCATGTTTGTTCTTCACTGCTTCCTCTTTCTCCTCCTGGCCACCAAGTGGTATTCTTTATACAACCTGATTTCTCTTCTTCCTCATCAATACTAAGTCTTTACGTGGAGTCTTAACAAAGTCAAAACCTCATTGCAATAACCTTTCACTTTCTACTATAGTATTATAGTCAACAATTTCTTCCAGTCCCATAGCAAGCTCATTTCCTCAGGGGGAGAGATGGAGAACAATATTTTTAATGCTGAGAAATACTACCTTTGGTATAAAAATACTGACTTCAGTCATCAAGCATTTTATTCTTATCCCCAAAGGTATCATGTGATTATGAGAACTCTTAGTAGAAATATGGAGTCCAAATGATTCAGAGATTGATTTATTTACTTAGCAAACACTTATTGGGCAACTCCCATAGGAAATAATCTTCCAGGTGCTGGTAATACAAAGATAAGCCATGACCCCTCCCCTAAAGGAGGTTATCATTGAGTACAGCCCCAGATATATAAATACAAAATTGCAAAACAGAATGGTGAATACATAATGGGAGTTTATACAAGGAACAGTTTTATTCAATGGAGATAGTCTAAGGAGGAGAATTTAAACTGATATGATGAGAAAGAATGGGCTCACAACAAAGAGGGAGATGTTGACTCTAGTATGTTGACTCTAGTATGCTGAGCATGGAGGTCATGTAGAGGATTAGTAGGGGATTGCAGCTTCAGTGGCAGCAAAGATAAAAATGTGAATCGATAATATGGGACATGTTCAAGAAGTGGGATGACAGAGTTAAATAATATGAAAGAAGATGGCAAAAATGACACCCAGGTCTTTAAGTACAGCAAGAGTTTTAGGAGTCTCTTAGTCCTATCTTCTACTCACTGAAGAAGTTTCCATTCACTGCTTTTCCAATGACAGCCTTCTAGCTCTTGATACCCTTCCAAGGTAGGGCCGAATGGATGCTGTCTGCCTCACAAGTTGGCAACCTGCTCCATCTAGAGCAGCCTGGATTTTAGAGGAGCTTCTGTGCATTGACTTGAAATTTGCCTGCCTTTAAATTCTACCCACTGATCTTAATTCTTTGATCAGCAAAGACTGGTCTATTTTAGTAGGTCTACATCTGAGTCCTCTAATCTTAGAAATAATTGTTTTGTTCCTCCTTAGTCTTCTCTAATCTTATTCCCTCAAAACACTTCCAAAACTTTAGGAAATTGTGACGAAATTTTTAGCATGTATAAGTTAATTTTTTGTTGTTGATGTTGTTTTGTTTTTGAGACTAAGTCTCGCTATTTTTGTACGTGAACTGCAGGCTCTCGTTGCCCGGGGTACCACAGACTCAAGCAATCCCCAGCCTCAGCTTCCCAGGTAGCTGGGATTACTGGCGCGCACCACCATACCCAGCTATTTTTTTTTTTTTTTTTTTGGAACTAGGTCTCTCGCTACGGGCCCCAGGCGGGACTCGAACCTCGATCCCTAGCCCCGGCCGCTTCGTAGGCTGAAGCTTACAGGCATGAGCCACCGTGCCCGGCCGCTAAGCTGAAATAGATAAAAGGATACTTTCCAAATATTCCAGTGGCTGGACTTAAAGTCACACATGTTTAGTGTGACTGAGGCTGTTGTCACATCAGCCTCTTGAACAGCTATAAAATAATAGGAGGACAAGATAACTATTGGGAAAATAATAGTATATCACCTTTAGAGGTTTGCCAAAAGTAGTATCATCTTCCTTAGTTGCATGACTACTTCCTTTGTCATTATTAAAATAAGCAGCCTGATTTTATTATTACAGAAAAAGATATGCTAGAGCATGATTGGGCGGGTGGGGGAGGGAGCTAAGATTTGCACTGCAGGAATAAAACATAAGAGCTGAAAGTAATGTTTAAAATAATTTTTTATTTTATAGATTAGAAAACATACAACTGGATGAGTAGTAAAATTATTTACATGACCCATTAGAAGAATATTTGATGAGTAAATAGGCATTCCTCTAATACTAACTTAACAGCACACATATTATTATTTAGTCACAAAGGAAAATATTAGGGCACAGTGAAGGAATCGAGGGATGACTATCCCACTAAATGAATAATCAAGCTTTCCATGTCTGAAGATGGTTCACTCTGACAATGTCTTCTGATGAGATTTAACATGGGTTATCTAACTTTTCCTTCATTAAAAATGAACTGACAACTAAAGTTAAAGTTTTTCTCCACATTTTTACTACTATTATTATTACTACTACCACTACCAAGAGTAAATGCATTTAAAGAACTTGTAATTATTTTCTTTTTGCTTATAAACAGAAGTTTATTTCTCACAGTTCTGAAACCTGAGAAATTCAAGGTTGCCAGCTTGGTTACATTTTAGGGAGAGCCCACTTCCTGCTTAATAGTATCTTCTCACTGTGTCATCACCTCGTGAAAGGTACTAGAAAATCCATGGAATCATTTTAGTAAGAACATTAATCCCATTCAATAGGTCTCCACTTCCTAAAATAAGTACCTTTTAAAATCCCCTATCTCCTAGGATTTCAACATAAGAACTGGGGTTTGGGAACCACGGAAAACAAATATTTAGATGAAAGTATGTGTTTTTACAGTATCACATACAGTATAGTTGCATGTTGATTTGTTGAAATATACTGATCTTTTAAATATCAAAGAATTTCATTACAACGTAAAAAATAATCAGACTGTATAACCACAATCACATCAAATGAAAATTTGCTATTTAAAATTTTTTAACTAAAAATTTTTTAGACATATTTTAAAATGTTTAAATTTTATTTGAAAGCTTATATGTTATTAGCAAAGATATAAATTGTTGCTTTTATTTTTTATTTTTTCTGAAAGGATAGGTGTATTTTGTTCATTTTTGTATTTGGAGAAATGTCTGCCAAATATTTCTATTGGTCATTCTTTTTATTTATTTTTTTATTTTGACAATCCTTATTTAAAACATATCTAAATTTTTTAGATTTTATTTGAAAGCTTATATGTTATTAGCAATGATATAAATTGTTGTTTTGTTTTGTCTTTTTCCTGAAAGGATAGGTATATTTTGTTCATTTTTGTATTTGGAGAAATGTTTGCCAAATATTTCTACTGGTCATCCTTTTTATTTATTTTTTTATTTTGACAACCATTTATTTGATGTCTCATGCAGATACACAGACTTGCCAATTTCTACAGAGAAGTCACTCTATATTTCAGTGGCACTCTTATTCAGAGAGTATCCTTTATCTGCCTTGTCCCTGAGTTCCTGCATTGTCTTTGTCTCAAGTTAGCTGGTGAAAAGGCCAGGTTTCTCTTCTTTCATTTTAGTCAATAAGATATGTAAAGCATGAGTCTTTCTTGGTTGTGTTTACAATCATAGGGAAGATAAAAGTTGCTCGTGTACCTCCAAAGATAAATTACCTCAATATTTTTAACGTACATTTCCATTTTTCTTATATTTCAATTTCATTTTATTTTTTAATTAATTTGTTGTTTATATATTTATATATCTGTCTCTGTACATATCTGTCTGTATATATTACATCATTGCATTCCCTGGGGTTCTCCCTCCATCCTATCACCCTGTGACCTTTCATCTCAATCTTCTTGAGCTCCTCCCTTTCCTGATTTCTCCTCACCCCTTCCCTTCCTTCCCTGCCTGCACCAGCTCTGCTGTTTATTTAGGCTTTTTCCCGGCCTTTATTTTTTTGCTATTCTTATATCCCATCTATAGGTGAGATCATATGGTTTCTGTCTTTTTCTTTTTTATGTATTTCTGCTAATATGAGTCCTAGGTCCACTCATGTCACCACAAATGCCTCATATTTGTCAGTTTTGATTGCAGAATGACATTCCATTGTGTAAATATACCACATCTTTTTCAACCATTCATCAGTTTTGGGGCATTTAGGTTGTTTCCATGTCCTGGCAATTGTAAATAGTGCTGCGATAAACATTTGAGTACAGACGTCCTTTTGAATTAATGTTTTTGTGTCCTTTGGATAGATTCCCAGGAGTGGGATTGCTGAGTCAAATGGTAGCTCCATTTTCAGTAGTTTGAGGGTCCTCCACAAAGCCCTCCATAGTGGCTGAACCAGCCTGCAATCCCACCAGTAATTTAAGAGTGTTCCTTTCTCTCTGCATTTGCACCAGTACTTTTTGTTGCCTGTATTTTTTTTTTTTTTTTTTTTTTTTGGATATGGGCCATTCTTACTGGTGGAGAATGGTATCTCATGTGGTTTTGCTTTGTAGTTCCCTGATTATTAGTGATGTTGAACATTTTTTTCCTATGCCTACTGGCCATTTGTATTTCCTTTTTGGAGAAGTGTCTTTCTAGTTATCCTCACTTTTTGAGTGGACTTTTTGTCTTGTTTTTGTTAAGTTGTGTGAGTTCTTTGTGAACTTTGTTATCAGACCCTTATCACTTATATGGAGGGCAAAATCTTTTTCCCTATTCTCTTGTGCTTCTTTTTGTTTTGATTACTGTCTCTTTTGCTATACAGAGCTTTTTGATTTGATGTAGTCCCAGCTCTTTGTTTTCCTTCTTTATTTTCAACATCTGTAGATGTATGCTGAGAAGGGTTTCTGAAGTGTAAGCCTTGGAGTGTTTTGCCCAAATTTTCCTTTATATATTTTATGGTTTCAGGTCTTACATCCAAGTCTTTTATTCATTTTGAGCTGAGTTTTGTATATGGTATGAGGTAGTTGTCTTGGTTCATTTTTTTGCATGTAGTAGTCCAGTTTTCCCAATATCATTTATTGAAGAGGCTATCCTTGTTCCAAGGTATGTTTTTTGCCCTTTTGTCAAAAATTAGTTGACTGTACATGTGTGTCTTTATTTCTGGGCATTCAATTCTGTTCTATTAGCCTGATTGTCTATTTTTGTTCCAGTACCCTGATGTTTTAATTACTATGGTTTTGTTGTATAATTTAAAGTCTGGAATTGTTTTCATTTATTTATTTATTTGTTTATTTATTTATTGTTTGCTTACATAGCTCAGGTATAGTCTCCCCTCCCCCTCCTCTCTTTCCCTTGGTCCCCATGCTGATCACTCCTTTCTTGTCAGTTGTTGGTTGGTGATTAGCCCTTTGGTCTCTTTGTGTTATTTCTGAAGCACTGCCCTCCTGGGTGAAGTACTGCCTTTCTGGGGTACTGCAGACCAGGCTGATCAGTTCTCCATGAATACTCTTAGGGCAAGTGGCCCTTCTGAGCATGTTGGCAAGTCTCCTGCTGGTCTGGTGTATGGAGTGGCTCTCCCTACTTCTTATTAACACTTCTCTGTGGCTTTGTTACCCCCTTGAAATGGGGGAGCTTCTTGCTCATGTTGAAAGTGTCTCTAAGTGGTGAGTTTAGCCCCAGCACCAGATATGTTATCAGTGCTTTTTGGTGAGATGTCTTTACTCTTGTCTACAACCCTCTTATGTCTCAGAGTTCCAATCATGCTCTTTTTGAGCAGGTGTAAGTGTGTTCAGGGCCTTTATTTCTCTGTCTCTTCTGGTTTATCTGTATCTGGGTTGTTGTTTTTCTCATTCAAGCTGAGGTGGGAATGAACAAGAGGGGGACACACCAGCCAGCACCCCAGCAGTTTTCTGCCCCCCCACCTTCCCAACCTGTAGGAGGAAGGGGCAGAGCCCTGGGCTGCATAGAGGTAGCCAGGTTGCCCCAGCTTCCCCCAGAAGGGATCAGCTTTCCTGCTCCCCAACTACGCCCTCTGTTCAAGAGAGTGCAATTGCCTTCAGGCTGAGGAAACAGAAGGGGGTGTGGCCCTTCCCACCCGAACACAGAGGCAGAGGGGGTGGAGCCCCAGGTCACATGGAGGTAACTAGGTAGGTTTAGCTGCCCCAGAGAGGAGCAGCTTACCTGCTCCCCATATGCCCTCTGCTCAAGTTGAAGTCTGGGATTGTTATACCTTTGCCTCTCTTCTATTGGTCAGGAGGGTTTTAGATAGTCAAGGTCTTTTGTTATTCTATATGGATTTCAGTGATTTTTGTTCTATCTTTTTTTTTTTTAATTTACTTTTGTTTTTCAGAGAATAGCTTTAATGATCTGGCAATTCACCTTTGTGAAAATGCTCTTGTTGGAGTACATCCTGTAACTATAGTTGTATTACTCTTTTCAAACACAAAGTAGAAAAATTACTTTTTGAATTAATTTTCAGCAAACAGCTAATTTTAGTTCTTGATTCATGTGGAGAAACACCCTGGTATAATTTGACAAGTTTCTTCCAACTCTGCAAATAGGGTCATTTATCCTGTGTGAACTCTTGTTTCTGAATTTTTTCCCTAATTTGAAGTATCCAACTTATCTATCAGCCAGTGGCCCTCTTTTCTGAATAAGAAATTCATGACAGACTAAGAGAAACTTTTTCTGTCATATTACATACCTTTTACTTGAAATTTCACCAGATTGAGCCCTGTACTGCCCCCAATTAATTGCCCTGGTTAAGAACTTTTGCTTTCTCCATGCAAAATGGAGGCAGATGAGGTGATTCTTAGACTCTTGTAGGGCTATGAATTCATATTCCCAACGTTGAAAGAGTACTTTAAATAGTAACAAATCAAGGCTGGGCACTGTGGCTTGTGCTTGTGAGCTTCAGCCTATGAAGCTGCCGGGGCTAGGGATCACGGTTCGAGTCCTGCCTGGGGTCCGTAGAGAGACCTAGTTCCAAAAAAAAAAAAAAGCTGGGCGTGGTGGTACGCGCCTGTAATCCCAGCTACCTGGGAAGCTGAGGCTAGGGATTGCTTGAGTCTGTGGTACCCCGGGCAATGAGAGCCTGCGGTTCCACAGGCAAAAATAGCAAGACCTAGTCTCAAAAAAAAAAAAAAAAAAAAAGTAACAAATCAATAAAATTATCAAAAAGTAAAGAACTCTTACTATTACAAAAGTTAGTGTTACTATGACTAATGACAATAATCTTTTGATTATTACTGAATGGTCCTTTGTTAATGTTAAAACCAGGTTAATAATGATAATTGAAACTCAAAAATATTAGAGGTATTATATGGATGAAATATTTAGAATGTTTTACTTAAAATAAAACAAAATGTTGGGCATATATTTTAATGGGAAATACTGCTTAGAGGAAAGTATTAACTGCAATAGTTATTAAGTGAGAAACAAAATCAGTAAAGAGGAAAATTTTTAAGCAATAACATATTGAATATTAATATTGCCTAATCCCTTCTGGAAAAGACTCCTTTTTAAACTTATTCAGAAGAATTTAATAAAATTGTTGGGAACATTTAATAATTACCATGGTATTTACTAATAATTTATTATTACCATTGATATTTACTAAATTTATTATTACCATGATATTTACTAAATTACTTGTTATAATTTAAAAAAATAAATAAATGAAAAAACCTAGTTGATATTTTTCAAGCATTATTTTTCAAGTTGATTCACTGGTAAAGAGTATGGTATGGATACTGTTTGCTGGCTGTGAATATTCTTCGGATTTTACAGGCAGATTTATTTTGTTTGGTATTATCAAATCTCTGCTTCTCATTTTCTCTGAGTTTTATCCCTTTTCACCTCCTTTACCCAAATTTGTTCTATCTTTTAAAGAATGTCATTGGAAGTTCGGCATGGTGGTGTGTGCCTGTAATCCAAGTGCTGGGAGGCAAGAGGCCTAGGATTGCTTGAGTTCACAGGTTTGACTACCCTGGGCAATATAGTGAGACTTGGTCTCAAAAAAAAAGAGCAGCTGGGCATGGTGGTGGGCACTTTTAATCCACGGGATTGGGACTACCTTGGGCAACATAATGAGACCTAGTCCAAAAAAAAAAAAGAATGCCAATGGAATTTTTTTTGGTATTGCAGACTGCTTTTGGTAGGGTGGCCATTTCGATAATGTTGCTTCTTCCAATCCATTTCCATTTTTTAATGTCTTCTATTGCTTCTTAAAATGTTTTATAATTTTCTTTGTATAGATCTTTCACATCTTTTGTTAGGTTTATTCCCAGGTATTTTATTTTCTTTGGGGCAATGATAAATGGAATGGTTTTTGTTTTATTTTTAATTTCTTCTTCTGACTGATTTTTTTGTGTATAAGAAGCCCACTGATTCTTGGGTGTTGATTTTGTATGCAGCTACCTTACCAAACAGGTTTATTATTTCAGTTAGTTTATTTGTGGGTTTTTTTTTTTTTTTTTTTTTGGTTCTCTACATAAAGTATCGTATTATTATTATTTCTTCTTTCCCTATTTGTATTCCTTTTATGTTTTTCTTTTGCTTTAATCCCCTTGCTAGAATTTCCAGCACTATGTTGAAAAGTAGTGGTGCAAGTGGGCATCCTTGCCTGGTTCCACATCTTAATTGAAATGATTTCAGTTTTACCCCATTAAAGATGACATTTGCTATGGGTTTGTCATAAGTGGCTTTTATTATGTTAAGATTTGGAATTTGCAATTAAATTTTATTCTCATGATTATGTGTTAGGAAACTACCTTTAGCAAGTTCCTGTTTTTAGCACAATGTATTTAATACTAACACAAACACTCCCAGTTTGAATTATCTACTCTCCCTCCCAGTTCAGGGATTCAGAACCTCAGAATTGACCTGACTCCAGAAAGTGAATCCAAAGTGATAGAAATTGTTGGCAATGTAATTACTACACACCAAAAGCAAAAGACCACTTCACTATGTGCTTTTCATTCAAAGAAGCCTAGTAATGGGTAAATTTTTGGATTAAGGATATAGCAGTTTAAAAATAATAATAAGTTGTTTTTCTGTATTTAATTTTTGGACATATCTCATCACTCAGCAGGTACCCTTTAAGCAGGTTATGCAGACAGCATATGAAGATGAATCATGTCTCCAAAGAGATCACTGTCCAGTGTGGGAGGGTGTTATTAAAAATTGCAAGACAAGACACAGAGTAAATGATGGCACAAAATCTATATAAGTAATGTCCATGGCCATGCAGAGAAAGAAGATTTAGGTAGAAAGGAAAGCTTCCTGTTTATAGTTCCATTAGAGAGGAGACTAAAAGTAGTGTAGGATGTGGACACATGAGGTAGATAGAAAGACAAACTCTTTCAAGTGAATATTTACAGTGAATTATATAACCTCTAGGAATAAGTTTCAAAGCAGGCCATTTATCGCTTACATAATTACGTACCCCTCTTTCATACATAACCTGAAATGAGAGGTATGAGTATGCAAAGAAGGGAGAAACCAATCAGCTCAATCTCTAGGAAAAGAAAACACTAGTGCCAATTTATCCTGATAGATTACTTGATGATCTCATGGGATTACAAACTCTCAAGTTCTGCATTTCACTCAGGGTAGCATATGGTTACACCTAAGTGGAAAAAGAGCGTATTCAAATGACAAATGACCTTTCCATTGTAAATTAATACTACCCTCAACTAAAATAGTATCAAATGTGTGTAGATATAAAATGTAACAATAAGATTATTGAAATGACAAAGCTACAATTATTTTAAGAGTCTCATCCTTTACCGACTGAGCTAGCCAGGCGCATGCACTACTCATTTTGAAAAAATTAAACTGTTGAATAATGTTGAGATGATGATATATTAAATAAAAAATAATAGGGCCAACTATGGAACTAGAAGTATGCTTACTTTATCTTAAATTAAATATAGTCATGTTCTCTCAAAATATGTCTCCTTTGTTTTTCTTAGACTGTAGCATGCTGTGTTCACACATCTGTCCTAGGAAACCATAAGACCAAAAATATAGATGTAGTGTAGTCAACCACAAAAACAAAACTTGTCTCCTTTTCTTCACTTTCAAAGCCAAAATTACAAATGCCCTTCACTGAAAACATTGAAGTGAATTAGAAATTCATTTTTCTCCTTAACTAGGACTTTGCTTTAAAATATTTTTTATTACAGGTGGTCAACACTTTCTCTGAAACTGGATGTCAGTTCTCATTAATGATTCTTCAAAACTACAGAAAACAGTCACTTCTATATGTTTTATTTTTTGTTCTTGCTTCTGGTAAATGATCCCTGTGTCATGTAATAAATGTGTCACCAATCCACTATGCAGACATCCTTCAGCTCTCTGTAAGCTGAGATAAGATCAGTCTTTTGACTTTACCTTTGTCCTTGGCAATCAGAACCAAAAAAGCATCTGGACATATGCCACTATGGCATATGGTATAACTTAGCACTTCCAGTTTAGCGCAGAGGCAAGGAAGATCAGAGGTTGGCTCTCAACAACCTGAATTTTTGGGATGGTTTATCTCAGATTAGAATACCTTTATAAAATGAGTGCTTGCAAGCAACCAACTAGGCTAGCACCAACAGAAATGAATGACCAGCTAGAATGATTTGAGAAAATATGAGATGTTTCTTTCAGCTAAGATTACTTCCTTTGCCTTAGACTTTACCCTTACAGACTCATTCCTATGAATTATCAAGCATCTGGACCAATCTCCATCAGGGTCATAACACCTTGTCATAATGGTATTAGTCTTGACCTCTGACTTGACCTTAGTTTATCAGACTTTAGTTCTTCCCTCATGATTTGCTAAGGTTCAGGCTCATATGAAATGAGAGTTATGATGGGTAGGCACTTGAGATACTGCCTTGGTGGGGCACATCAGAGGGCCAGGGGTATTGGATAACTAGAAAAAGAAGAAGAGTCTAGAGCGATTGTATTAGTTTTCTAGGATTTGCATAACATAATATTTACAAACTGGATGACGTAGAACAACAGGAATTTGTCTCAGTGCTCTGGAGGCCAGAGTCCAAAATCCAAGTGTCACCATGTATACTCTAAAGGCACTGCCAATGCATCCATTCCAAGTCTCTCTTCCAGCTTCTGGTAGCCTCAGCTGTTCTTTGGTTTATATGTAGCTATCTCCTTATTTCGTCTCTTCACATTATCTTCCCTCTGTTATGTCTGCACCAAATTTTCAATTTTTATAAAGGATACCAGTTATGTTGAATTAGGCTTAGCACAAGGACTCCATTTTAACTTTGATTAATTTTGTAAACTCCTATCTCCAAATATGATCATATCCTGAGGCACTGTCATAAAAGTCTCTACAACATGACTTTGGGGGAGGACACAGTACAACCCACAACATGTTGTATTAATTAATTATGTGTATGTGTTGGGCAGAGGTTTGATGGAGAGAGTACATAAAAATACTTGAATACAGAACTCATCCCATTCACATGATGTCTTGAGCTGACCCTACCTACGAGTGACCTTGTGACAGAAGAGGCATTGGCTAGCTCAGGTATGACTTATAGAATGAAGACAGTTGGCTGATCAGGAGGACCAGCTGAACGTCAGAACTAAGAGTCAGGCAGCAAAGTACAGAACAAGCAAAAGGTCAGGAATTCAATTAAAGAGGACAAAGGTAGAGAAACGGAAGTTTTATGTGTTACAAATAGCAAGAGATAAGATATGAAGAGAAGTATTTTTTTCTCTCTTATGAACATTTTTATAATGTTCAGACATATAGAAAACTCAAAAGAATTGTGCCAGTGACATACAATTACCTTTTACCTAGACTCTATTAGTTTTTTGCCATGTTTCTTTTATCACTTATATTATCTTTTGTCACATACTGTGATTTTTTAATCTTCTATTATTTTTCATGCTTTCATATCCAGGGTCTTGCCTTACTGACTCTGGAGAGATGGCTCTTAGAAATGGTAAGTGAATTCTTAAATTCTTAGAGATGGTAAGTGAATAGCTTGCAAATGTGACTTTCATATGTTGTCATCAATCCAGAGCCCACATTCCCACTAGCATTGTGGGTCTTTATACTCAGGGTGACTGTTTCCCTGTTATAATCAACCCAGGACCAGGTTCCAAGCAACCATAGAGATTCCCTATACCTCAGAACTTACTGAAATTTTCAGAACTTACTGAAAGTAGCCAACACTAAGTCTATTCACCTTGCCTCACCCTTTTCCTCCAACAACAAAGGTTCTTGCCTTCATTTCTCCCTGTGTAAAAGGCCTCCCTATGTAAAAGGCCTATACTTTCCCCTATGTAAGAAATAATTTAGAACACTATTCATCAATCTTATTTAGTTAACACATATGCTTGTTTTTTAAAAAATATATTATTTAATCAAAAAAGACAAATTTGATGCATTTAAGATAACATGGATGGACCTAGAAGGAATGTTAGCAGATATAAGCCAGAAAGATAAAGAGAAATACTGAATGGGCTCACCTATATGTGGGCTATAGAGAAAACAAATAAAAGGACAAGGAAAATTTACAAACTCTTAGAACAAAAGCATAGAACAAGAGGGGGGAGGGGTAAAATTGGGAGAGGGATGGGCACAAGAGATTAAGATGGTGGTTCATGGGTGACAAGATGATGGGAGAACCTCAGGGTAGGCAAGGATATAAAATATATATCTTTGCAATCAATTAAAAATTTAAAAAATAAATAAATAAAAAGTTGTTTATTAAAGTGTAACTTACCATCAATAAAACTTATCAAATTTTAACACACAATATAGTGAGTTTTGTTATTTAAAAAAAACTATACAAAATACCAACAAAATCACAATACAGGACATTTATGTTACTTAAAAAAAATTTCCTCAAATCCCTTTATAGTCAATCCCATCCTCCCCACCAATCTCCAGAAATTAATGGTCAAATTTGTGTGATTATATTTGACTTTTTCTAGTATTTTATATAAATAGTATGTGCTCTTTTGTGTCTGGTTTCTTTTCATGAGCATGACATTTTTATGATTGATTCACATTGGTGCCTATATTAATAACTCATTGCTGTGTAGAATTCCACTGTATGGCTCTGCTATTTATTCATTTAGTTGAGAGACTTTTCAGCTTACAGATTATTATGAACAAAAATACCATGAACATTAAGTACTTCTTTGTGTGGACTTTTTTCTTTTTTCTTGGTTAGCCACCCAAGAGCAAAATTCTTAGTCCAAGAAAGGGTTAAGTCCAACACTGATTGATGGTAAGATGGGAGTACATATTCAGAAGTCTAGAGAAGAAAATATAGAAAAGTTAAGTAAGACAGGCTGCTCTTAAGAAAGCCTGGGAAAACAGCAGAAAGGAAGAAGAGGAAGTCCCACCCTTATGGGACTGAAACACTTGTGAGAAGTGGAAGAAGCAGTGATCAGTTGGTCATAGCAAATGTCTATCTCCTTTCCTCTTGGCTGATAGGGGTGGTAGGAGGCTAGCCCCTGATGAAAGATCAGAGTATAGCATCATGTCGGTGGGGATCTGAATTCACTGTCTGCAGACAACATATTCCTCCAGTCAGACAGGACCTTTTAAGGTAGAAAAGACTGTGTCATTGCAGTTTGTCCAGTTATTGAATATTCTCTGCCTGAATACTCATGAAAATGAAAAACATTACAACAGCCCATTCTGTCACAGGTCAGTGTCCATAGTTAGACCATTATATTAGGGAGAATCTCCCTCTGACTTTCCTGGCTTTTTGTTTGTTTGTTTGTTTGTTTGTTTGTTTGGAGGTTCTCGTTGCCCGGGGTACCAAAGACTCAAGCAATCCCCAGCCTCAGCTTCCCAGGTAGCTGGGATTACAGGTGCACATCACCATGCCCAGCTATTTTTTTGGAACTAGGTCTCGCTACGGGCCCCAGGCGGGACTCGAACCGCGACGCCTAATCCCGGCCGCTTCATAGGCTGAAGCTTACAGGCATGAGCCACTGTGCCTGGCTGAATCTATGTTTTTCTTTAGAACAATGTAGAGCTAAATGTGACCCTTGTCCCTTCTGGCAGACCTACAGCTGTCTGAGGAGAGCTGCCTTGTCACCATACCTCTCTGTATGGAGGAACCATGAACACAGTACTCATTACACTGTTGTCTTAAATGAAGGGTCATCGATGCTTCTAGGAGATTATGGTGTCCAAATAATGGACATAATACTCTATTAGAATTTTGCTGAAATAGCTGTACAATGTTTCAGCAGGTTTTTTTCCCTCATCATTTCTCTCCCACCTCTCAAAACTTTTTTCTTTCTTCTGGGACACCTTTAAAATTAATCTTTTTTTTTTTTCACACCCATAGCTGCAACCTCTTTTGATGATACTAAAATTATCTTCTCTTACATCATTTCCTCCTTCAAATAGCCCTTTTATAGCTACCTGTGTTTTTTTCCATCGAATTTGTTTCTTAATTTTACAGTTACAGCCTAAATCCAGTCATTATTTTTACCACTTTTTGAATTTCTAGTTTTTCTTTCTCTTCCACATCTTTGTTCTCTGTGTCTACTGAATGTACTACTGATTTCACAAATGAAGATTTCAAATGAAGTTCTTCCCTTCTTTAGAAGTCTCTCTTATATAACTCTTCATATTTAAAACTTAGAAGAAACACACACATATACACAAAAGCCAAATGACCTTTTCTCCTTCAAAGTTCATGAGCATCTCTCTTAGTGAATTGATTTCATTCTCTGAAATACTAATATCAAAGATAAGTTATTGGAACCAAAATCATATGTCTCATGAAAATACTGTCCTTTATAATTTCTGTAAAATTTATATAAGTACAAAATAGAAACAACACTTAAAATAATGCAACTATTTTACTGAAATATGAATCATACCAATAGTTGAAATTATGTATGAAATTCTCATTAGATTATTTACCAAACAGGACTTGGCTACTTTTTTTTTTTTTTTTTTTTGAGACTGGTTCTTGCTATTTTTGCCCATAAAACCGCAGGTTCACGTTGCCTGGGGTACCACAGACTCAAGCAATCCCCAGCCTCAGCTTCCCAGTAGCTGGGATTATAGGCACGCGCCACTGCGCCCAGCTAGTTTTGGGGGCTAGGTGTCGCTGTGTTGCCCCGAGCAGGACTCGAACCACGATCCCTAGCCCCAGCCTTTTTCTAGGCTGAAGCTACAGGCACGAGCCACCATGCCTGGCAAGTTTTACTTCTCATTGTGAGGTAAGTCTATGTTCAGTTCCTGAGATTTGACAAAATTATATTCCTTAACCTTATTTTAAAGGATAATACCCAATAATGAGCATTCTATCTATACCTATGCATTTCTCTGCACAAAAACCAAGTTCAAGAAAACATACAAATATAGATATGAACACTGATGTACAATGTTGTAGTTCCTTCAATTACATCTGTATAGTTTTAATTGAAGGATCTCAGAGCCCTTCCTAGTTATTGTCTGTGGAATGCTTATAACATTCTCTTTGAAAACATAGAGAGCAAAAAGGACTATATTGTCTCTTTTTTTGAAGGATAATCCTTCAAGGAGAGATACCAAGATCTTATAGTTGAGGTCATTCTTCTCTATGGGTTGGTAACTTGTCTTGTCAGGGTCAAAAAGTAAGGTACTGGTATGCCAAGAAAATAATTCAGTTTAATAATACACCCAGCAGAGTTGGCTGACTTCCACATGTACAAAGTCAACACCGAGACACTGCAGGTAGGATATTGACTAAGGATATGTTTACATAACCTCACTAAGTTTTCTATTGAAATATTTCTAAAGGAAGAATCAAAACATACAAGTGATTTCTGAATGCTAGTTTCATAGTCATGACCCTGGTTAGATATCATAATACAAGAATAGGTTGGTCAGCAAACCCTCATGGATTTGAACAAGGGGAAAGAGTGGTAACAAGTGAAGCATTTATGAGACCCTATCCAGTTCAAATCCTTTGATCATCGTCCAGGGTGGGATTAAGTCAAGGGGAAAGAATGAAGAGAAACTCTTAGAACCAAAAACTCTATCCCCATCTTGTTCTGAGACTACATGGAAAAGAAAGGCCAAGGATGGTCAACCTGGTCCTGAGGCTGCTGGGAATAGAGACAGCTCAGTAGGTCCTGATGACTTTGCAGATCCAGTCTGTGTAGTGGGAAATCTTGGTGTAGTAGCCAAGGTCACCTCTCAGAACACAACCTTTGGACCAGGATAGGATACCATAGAGCTGATTTTGGCACAGGATGGGGGTAGCAGTCATTTCCTGTTAGAAGGAAGAGAAGGTCAGGATGGGGCCCCAAGATAAGAGTGGTCTGATGACAAGCTCCCACTTGAGGATTTCAGAATGGAAGATTTTGATGATAAAGACTAGGAGAAAAGTCTGGTGACCACACTGTGTCCATTCCACCACTCACCCTAGCTGCATCAGAGGAAGTCCAAGAGATCAGACTCCTCTGAGATGTTTCCACTCTGACACCTAAGTTCACTCGTGACTGAATGGAGGCAAGTTGTTCCTATCTGGACCCCATTTACTTGAATAATCTTTGTGGGTGTAGGAACAGGAAACTGAATCAGTTTGAGAGATAAGGGAACCCAAAAGTATCTCCCAGATCAAACTTAGGAGAGGCAGAAAGAAAAGAGTTACCTTACAAGGCTGCTTGGGTGCCAAAGATGATCCTGCACAGAACATATTCTCTGTAACTTGAACAGGAGTGTCACTTACTTGGGACTGTTGGCAATATTCACGAGAGAACCAAAGGACCTTCTTGTCTATCTGAATATCAGGATAGGTATCTGAGCAGAAAGAGAGAGGGTAAAGAGGGAGTGAAGAGAGATAATTTGTTTCTCTTTGGACCTTTATTTACCTATCTCTCTTTCTTCTCTTCTTGCCTCTCTTGTTTTTAACCTCTCTAGTATTCAATTAAAGAAAAAGTCAAATTAGAAAGGAAACAGGAAAAAAATTCAATAGAAAGTGAGAAAATCAAACTGATTCCAATGCTGTAAGCCACATACTTTGGGCTGGTGTGTGCACACTTTTTGTTTGTTTGTTTGTTTGTTTGTTTGTTTGTTTGAAGGCTTGTCAGTAAGAGTCTAATGAAAGCTCACACTCAGCATCACCAGTGGGACTACTTTCCAACCGCTCTTCTTAACCCCGGGGATGAATGAGAAAAAAAAACAATACTACAACAAAACAATAGGCTCCAGAGACCTCCAACCATCAAGTGCCATTATACCTAAGGGGATATCAACTGGACTTCTGTTTCCACATGAGTAAAATTACAGTTTAAGTAAGAGGTGTAATTTTTCAGACTCCTTATAGTCTCAAGATCTGTGACAATAGTTATATGATGATGATCCTCAAAGAGTGGATTCAAAGGACCTCAAGGGTGAGCCTTAGGTAACTTACAGATGACTTGCCATGGCCAGCCCCAGCCAGAGACAGTGCAAGTGTCTCCTTCTCTGTCATCAGTGGTATTGGGTAGAATCGCCAGTTTCACCTGATCATTGAGTTTTAAGGGTTCCTTCAACTTGATGAGCATGAGGTCATTCTCAGCAGAATCCCGGGTAAAATTTGGATGTTGGACAGACAAGTGGTATGTTAATTTCTCCTTCATATCATCAAAATAGTCCTCTTTTGAAGCAATGTCCATCTCAAGATAGCTGGAATAAGCCATGAAGTATCAGCAGAGGGTGGCTAGATTCAATTGTTCATCCTGTATTCTTCCCCCCATATCTTTGTGACTTTGCAACAGTTCCCTCCATAATTTGCCAAGATAATCATCTCCCTATCTAGCTAGTGAGTACTTCCACTGCACTTCCATACTTTGATCCATACTACATTGTATGCATGTTTTTTTTCCTTATGGGTCCGCCCCCTTGGTCCTTGGTATCCCCAAACCTTCCATCTGCATCACCCCATGTAGGAATCTAACTTACAACCACTTAGACCTCTCCACACCTTGGTCCAACCACTCAGGTCTAAGAACCTCCTGTGCAAATCTCCTCACAATTGGATCCTCAGTCGCCCCTGAGCAATCCCCGTGACTAAGATGGGGAAAACCTCTCCCTCCGTGACCCTTATCACTCACGGTAAGAAGCAGTGGGCTGCGGTGAGAATCCACTGTTTGTGGATCAGGGTGCCCAAACAAGACTCATCTTCTGAGTACAGGAATATCAAAAAGGTTGGTCCAGTTTGGTTGTTCTTCTGTTCTGATGGCTGGATGGCACTTTCTAGTACTTGTAATGATGACACAATTGTTAAGGTTGCTGCTGCCAGAGAAGCAAACGCAGGCAGTCTTAGGGACGGGGCAGGTGCTCCCGAGGTCTAAACTCTGAGACATTTTATATGGAAGTGCTTTGAAATGCCACTCTGTTATTGATATTTGAGGAATTATTGAACCATTTCAGGATCCTACTGTCATATTTCCCTTAGGTTTCTCTCTGTTTAGGGGTTCATCCTTACTCCACTGTCCTGCTCTCTTTCCTATGGATTTTTTTCCTTTCTTTCTGCAAGCTTCCTTCCTAGCTGTATAGCAATATCCCATTCTGCTATCAACACCACACACCTGTCGTGTCTCATTCTCTCAGTGCAAATCTCCTTTTGTGCCCAAGGAGCCTTAGGAAAATCCATGGGCTTTTGACATGTCTTTATGTTCTGAAAATCTGCCAGTCACTGGGGTCCTTAATTCTTATCTCCCAGTTGATGATTCCTTCGCCTCTTATCTAAATCCATTTCATGCACTTCTCTCAAATATAAACTTTACAAAACATTAATCCACAATAGGAAGCTGCACTCACCAATCAGAGTCAGAATGCTGAAGATGAGAAAGAGGTGATTCATAGCTGCAGTCTCCAAACCTTCTCCAAGAAGACCTGGGAGGGGGTGAACTGCCAACAGACAGATGTCCTGAGAGCTTTGTGAAGGGAGATGTTACAAGGAGGGAGAGGGTACTCAAGGGACTGAGGTGCTCTGAAATAAGGGAGGATGGCTAGTGGAAAGAAACACAGCCAGACCCTTTCTCCCCAGAGTGTCTTTCTCCCAATGCAGTCCCAGAGAGATGCAATTTAAGGAGTCATGGAATTATCAAAATATAAGACGAGTCTTATATTTTGCTTGCCTTTCAGGAAAAGAAATCTCAGCTCTCCAGTTCTATTTGCCTTCACCCACTACCCCCAGTATAGCTGTAGCCTTCAATTACCACCAGATTTACTCACCAGCTGTAACTGTGGGTGAGCCCCACCTCTCCTCACAGCAACTTCCAGCCCTCAACTGAAATATGAACTAGCCCCTCTGTGAGCCACAGACCTCCTCAGTCACCAACCTGAACCTTCTCCCATGTCACACTGAGCCTTGCTCTCATGTCACACTGTCCCTATGTCATGACATCATTCCTTGTGGCACACAGATACAACTGACCTCTCCCTGAAAACTTGCAGATGTTATCAGAGTTAGACAGGTTATACTTAGCACAGTGCTTCCTTAAAATGAAGTCACTTACTTAGCAGGAAGTAATGTGAACTTTTGCCTCAGAGTAAATTTCCTCAAGACCTGGCTGTTTAAAACGGCCACCAGAACTTGCTTACTATTCTGTGGGTTATCAAATTGGGGTGCACTCAGCTGGGTAGTCATTCCATTCTCCACACGGCTCTCAGTCATGCATCTGTGACCAGGCAGCAGTTGATGGTGCCACAAACAAGTCTGATGGTTGGTTGGCTGTTGGTTGGAGTGATGGGGTAACTGAGCATGTGTGTATTATGAAACAAAGGACTAGCTAGGATAATTAGGATCAGTGGGAGATGCAGGGTTCCCAAGGACAACAAAATGGTAAGTCCAAGTGCACAAACAATTTTCAGATCTCCATGTGTATCATATTGGCTAATGATCCATTGTTCAAATCAAATGTGTGGCCAACCCACATTCACAGTGTGGAAGACAGTCTGCATCTTGCTGGCAAAATATGTACAATCATATTGCAAGGACACAGATAAAAAGGGAATACATTTTGACCTGGTTTTGGTTATTTCATTGTGTACATTTTCCAATGTACAAAACCTTCAAAGAGAATAGATACTCCATCCCTTCTGCCTCTGTTTATAACTACCCATCCACAGTCATGGCCTTGTTACAGTCTGTAGCCAGAGGCAATCAACTCATCCCCTTCTTACTCTCCCACCCTGAGGTTTCCTCTCCCACCTCTCTGACAGTTCCTTGCTTCTTTTGTTTGTGGTGCTCTACCCTCTTGCCCGCTTTCTCCCACCCCCTGCACATCACTCCCAGCTGCTGTAATAGCTTCCAAGCCAGCCTTCCTCACAGCTACCTGTCCAGTGCTTTTGGCTACATTACTCTTTTCATTTGCTTGCTTTTACTTAAAAGCTGCGGTGGGCCTGGTGCCCTTCACTTCCAGTGTAAATCGCTACGCCTGGATGAAAGATCCTCAACAGCCTGGTGCTGACTCTGTAGAGATGTGGTAACATGGACAGAGACAGAGTTCTCAGACAATCTCAAAGGCCAATCTTCTCCCTGGCCTACTCTTCTGAACTTGACTGTGGTCTTTGACTTTTAGCTCTAAGCATGGCCCACAAAACATACACCTGAACATTCCTCACCAACACGGAGAGGCACCAGTTTCTGCCCTGCTTTGGAGGGCTTTCTCTCCTAGGCTCCTTGACGAAGCCCTTTGAATCTCATTCTTCTACGATCATGTGTGTCTTTTCTAGTGAGCAATGACTGGTTTTTGGTGGAAGCGGCCCTAACTATTTTGAATATATTACTGGGATTGCCTGCAAGTTCCAACTATACTTCCAGCACTCACAGTCACAAGAAAGGATTCTCTTTACCCTCTAATCTGGCTATAGCTCTTACTACGCTGAGGAAGATGCTTCACAACTCCCCATCTGTGTCACCACGACCACTCCACTTATTCAGAGTTCATGAGCCTCAGATCCCAACTTGAGTCCACTCATCTATCACCCCAAACAGTTTCCTGGTGTATTATTTCTCTCTTCTCTGTATGGAATTTCCACCCCAGGACAGTCATTCTCTCCGTTTTCCTTCAGATTGAACATTTCAGTATGTCCATGCTTTCCTTCTTTGGCTCACTGGACAGGCATATTTGAGGGTATCCACTCTACCCACCCCTTGTCAGAGATTCTGCCCTGCACGTGGCCCTAGCTGAGAGACTCAAGATTGACTGCCAATGGACCAGAATCTGAATCCTCAGAGATCCCTTCTGAACCAATGCAGTTCTGCTTCAGTGCTTAGCCTCAGTTCTGCGTCATCAGAGCTGAACTCCCACAGTGCTGGTCATGCTAGAGACTCCCCAGGCTTCTGGATGGGACTTGCAAAGTTCCATTTACCTGGTTCATGATGTTGACTCCTTAAGGGCAAGGTTTCCATCTCATTCAACTCTATCTCCAGACCCCAGCATAATCCCTGGCACCACACAGTAGATTTTGCACACCTGTTTATATCCAAATAAAACTCAACACCCTGCTATGCTGACATAACCTCCGGGTATCCTAAGTTCCCTGACTTGATTAGGTTTTGTCCTGTGAGTTGGTGCATAACCGTGTTATCATCTTTGATCTAAACATCAGGTACTGTACATCAGTAGCATGAGATTCAATCTTTATTTTTTTAACAGTTTGATTGAACTATGACATACAATAAATTAGACATACTAAATTGTATGATTTGGTACATTAGTGAGCATATTCTAAAAATATTCCTAATGTTTTTTTGTAATCATAATGCTTTCCCTCCCACCTACCACCCTATCATGGGTAACCACTGATAACCTTTCTATCATGGTAGGTTAATTACATATTCTAGAACTTTATATAATTATAAAGGGTGTATTCTCCTTTTTGATCTGGCTACTTTCACTCAGCATAATTTGGGCTTCATTCATGTTCTGTGCTGAGTTCACTGATTTTCACTGCCGAGTATTATCCAAAGATTCATGTATCAAATG
This sequence comes from Uropsilus gracilis, assembly GCA_004024945.1. Classification (NCBI taxonomy): domain Eukaryota; kingdom Metazoa; phylum Chordata; class Mammalia; order Eulipotyphla; family Talpidae; genus Uropsilus; species Uropsilus gracilis. The sequence goes on from PVHY01006666.1 coordinate 32,552, forward strand.
TTTACTTACCTGTTAATGTATATTTGGGTTGTTACCAGTTTGGGTGTTAAAGCATCTATGAATATACAACATCACATTATTATGTAAACTTATATCTCTTTATTTAGACATATTTCCTTTGCAGTAAATAGTGGTGTGATGGAGGGATCATATGTACTTGGTATATGTTTTACATTTTCAAGAAACTGCTAGGTTATTTCCAAAGTATTTTACATTCTCACCAAAAGTATATGGTGTTTTCAGTTCTTCTGTATCTTTGCCAACACTTGATGTGCTGAATTTTCTTTGTGAGCTTTTATTTATTTTGGAGGGGATTCTCACAAAACTCCCAGCAACTGGAGAAGTGAACTCCCATATCTGCATCCTCCTGCCTCTCCCCATTTGTTTCCAATATTGCAAACTTCTTCCTTCCAAATCTTGCCAGAGCAGTATAACTGCTCATCACTGACAGGAGTCCTGTGTATATTTATCCTTTATTTTAAGCTACTTCTTTCCCCACAGAAACTCAGTGACCAAGTATATCACCAAAACTCTCCCCACCAGGGAAGTTGCCCTGCGCTGTCTCTAGGGTCATATTTGAATGTACTACATAGAGTCCATTTCTCGCATTATCATACACCAAACTGACCCACCTGTATATGAACCACAGATTTTCCCTGTTCCATGAGCTAGTGATTAGGAACACTTCCTGTGCCCTTCCATCCTTACTTGCGCCCTCTGGCCCTGCTCAGGCCCATCCTAGATCTATCACTTCCATCTTATTGTTATCTACTGCTGGGCTCACAGGAACTTATAACCTAGTGGCTCTGACAGGACACACATTGTGATGAACTGTCTTGTCAAATGAGCCCTGAATGGCCTAAGATCAAGCACTTTCCCACCACCAGGACCCAACAGCCCATCAGAAACTAATTTTTGAATGATCTCTGCTATAGACATCTCTTCAGAATGCTATAGTCTCTATGGTAATTATCTTACAAGGGCTTGCTGCAAATTCCACAGAATGACTTTTTCCACCACAGATCTTTCTAATAGCACAGGTCTGCTAGGCATATGGCCCAAGTAGCGGAGTGCACAGCTTGAGGTTTCAGAGCTTTTTTCTGCTCTGGACCTCACTCAAACCTGGAAGACTTCCATGTCACTCAGCAAATGGCACTGTGCATTTGTTCCAAGAGTTGCATGCTGACTGCCGAACCCATAAGCCCACAAGGCATTATGCCTCTTCTGAGTGCTAGGATGCCTGGCATGCCCCGTACCACTAGACATTAATTATAGCATGACATCAGTCAGGGTCCGGCAGAAAACAGCATTGCATTCAACTGAGCAATTTGTGAAAGTTTTATAAGTTATGGAAATGTTTATAGAAACCAGCAAGGGATGGTGTAGCCCCCTGGTATTTGGTGTGGGGATTATATTAGCACTCCATTTGAAGATCAAAGGGTTAGAGGTGTTTGTTTCCAGACCCCGGAGAAAGGAGTTTGGCTGCATGTAGGCTGCCTGAACAGAGAGTGTACAGCCAACCTACATCAAGAGAGCCAAGGGAAGATATAACCCAATCCTTTTCTCCTGCTGCTGGTACCTCTTACTGCCAACTCTTAACTGTGAACTGGGCATGAAGGGAAGCAGCTGGCATCTATATGGGTCAACCTCCTGGGCATACAGAGTTGGGAGATAGTGAGTCTAGAGATGCTAATGAATGAGAGCCAGAGAACAAGTTCCTCCTAGGTACAGCTAATGTGCATCTGTTAAGAATATGGTAAAATACTACAGAAAAGCTCAGAACCTCAACACTGTCAGCCACCCTGAGCCCAAGTCCTGCCAGGCTGACAGCTTTCTGCAGGGCTTTTCCTGATTGGTATTTAGTCCCCTTCACCTTCAAGGAAAGGACATGCAGTAATGTTATAGAAAAGAGGACATGTGATGATGTTCACTTAATCAGGTAAGTTTTCCCACCTTAGGGCAGAGGACAAACACAAAAAGATGCAGGAAGTTTACCGTTATTGAATCCTTCCTGTCAGAGCCCTTACTTGCATGGATCTCTGGGAGCTTGGGAGTTTGTTGGGGGTTTGTTGTGTAACCATCCCCATCCAAGTAGGTTTATCATTGGCTCTAGCAGCCAAATAATGGTGGAGCCCTTGGAATTACCTTTTTTAGGATTTCTAATGATAAACAACAAAGAAACAATCACTCAAGTTTCTCCTTTTTCCTTCATTTCCCCCTCCCCCAGGGTGGCACCACCCTTTTATCCTCTCTTCCTAGACCCGAGTGTGCCACTCACACATGCACACACCCACTGGCCCAGGCATGTACACACAACCATGAGAGGGCGCAATACCCCAGGTGATGATTATACAAGCTAATGGAGGAAAAAACTTGACCAAGTTACTCAACTACAGGGTTGTGGAATGTCTTAAGTGGGAGGGAAGTCAGATTAGATGTCTGGTTAGCATTTCTTGCAAATTGCCAAGAGAATTGTCAGGAAAAAAAGATGTCTGGACTTCTAATGATCCTGTTATCAGTGAGTCCTTTTTCTGAATAAATATTTATTTTTGTATCTAACTTTGTGACTTTATTTTATTTCTCCTAAGGAATAACCACATAATATAATTTTAACTTTTTTTCCTCCCCAAAGCTAGACCTATCCTAGTCTCTTGGAATTTTAAGTATGTTCAAATCCAGTCAATAGTTGAAAATATAGGGGTGTAGATGGCTTCAGAATGAAGCATCAAAGACACACTGTGCAAAGGCATGTGAAAAATTAGCATGACATAGAAGGAACAATCATGTAGATTGTATCTATGGGTAAAAAATTGACTCCAATTTACTAACAAACAAGCATGGAGGAATCAAGTTTCACCCATTACCACCTTCTAACTGCTGCTCCATCTCTCCTTCAGGTTAGTGTTCTTTTTGAGACTAGTTCTTACTATGTCGCCCGGGACTCAAACCCATGGACTCAATTGATTCCTAGCCTTCACCTCCCAAATAGCTGGAATTATAGGCACGCGCCACAGCGCCTGGCTTGAGGTTAGTGTTCCCTGAACATACACTTTGTACGGAGCATATTGCAGGGTAAATGCACTAAATCAGGCCTTTTTATGCCTTCTAGTCACTAGCCTCCATGGTTTTGCTCTCCTCCCATGATGATGGACACCTCAAGCCAGAGAACACAGGTGTGCTTATGTGTAAATGCACATACCTGGGCTAGAGTGGAGGGATAAAAGGGTGGTCTCTCTCTGGGGTCTGGGGGAAGCTCTAGTTGCTCTCTCCATGTCCACTGGTTTCCCTTGTTCAGTATTAAAGACCTATAAAAATGATACCAAGGGCTCTAAAAGCTCTTTTAAGCTATGAGAACTGATGTGACCTACTCTACCTCAGATGGTTACAAAACACACATGCACTCCTTATCTAGGACTGTACGCTTTTTAATCAACCTTATTTTACTTCCCTTTACTCTCTGTCCATTTCTAGAAGTTCAACTAGGACCCTTAACTAAAACATAATTGTATTTTCCTGGAAAATTCAAAGGACAAATTCTAGATCCTGGAAAAAAGAGGTTATATGGAGAGGACTGCTCCAACAATCTCTGACTTACTGCTGAGCCAGTCCACCAGTTCTCTCTTCACCTGTGGTTATCCCAATTTCCTCAAAAGCTTGGCCACTTAATTCTACTAAGATCTCATTTACTTTGGGAAATTTATTTTATTACTTTCCTGTGTCTACTGGAGTCCTTTCATCTCTCCCACCCCCCCACCCCCCGCCCCGCATATGATCTGGAAATCATTGTCTTCCCATTAGACAACAGCCTCCCATTATTAAGATGACATATATTTCCCTTCAATCTTTCCTTCCCAGTCAATTTCCTTGTTTTGATCTTTCTTGTTGCTTCTTTCTGATTTCTCTTCTCTGTAATCCACCTCTCTGTTCATTCTATGTCTTTTACCTGGAGTATTGGAAAAAGCTCTTGGTCAGGTACTCCCCTGCAGATTTAACCTTCATTAATTATGGCTCACAGTGGCTGCACACAGACATTTCAAGGCACTCACTCTTGTACCCTCCACTCCTCATGGCTCTTGGATGGTATTCCATCCAAGAATACCATCCAAGAATACCATCCAAGAATACCATCCAAATGCTGCAAAGCACATCCAGGATGCTTGCCAGGACTCACACCACTTACCCATTTAAGATTCTCTTGCTTGAATCTTTTGTGTAAATCAATCCCCACATTTTCTAAAGCAGCATAATGCCTCCATGTCATTCCTTACTTACCATTTGGCAGATCTACTGTTATGTACTTAATTTAACCTCAACTAATTTATGATAACCATAAGAAGAGGTTGCTGTTATTATTCCTATTTCATGGATAAGGAAATGGAGCCTTGGAAAGGGCAATTGCTCAAGGTTGTAGATTTGGCAAGGGTCTCAGTAGTGTTAGACTCCAGGTGTCTTTGATCTCAGAATTCATGCTCTCAACCACAGTGAAAGTGCTTCTTAGAACAGGGGCTTTTTTAGGTTCCTGGGCCCAATTCCAAAGGGAGTGTGGGGTGTCTCCCCCATACCACCAAACCTTTCTCAAACACCAGCAGATATCCAATGATTCATCTCAGTTTTGATACTATCTACCCAGAGATAGTATCAGAATCCAAAGGTAAAAGATTCAGTCTCCCAAGACCACTTTGCCCACAGTTGCAAGCCCAGATTATTACCTGAGTTTCTGATTAATTAGCTACAAATCAGAGGTTCTCCATTACCTCCTCCTTGACTTCAGGTGCTAGCTACAAGATCAGAGTATTACCAGCATTTCAGGTCACTTGACTTGGATCACAGGTCCCTAGTATACTCTCCTCAGGTTCCATTAATTTACTAGAGTAGCCCACAGAACTCAGGAAAATATTGACTCTGTAGATCTCAGATTACTACAAAGGATATTATTCAGGAACAGCCATTTGAAGAGATGCATAGGACAAGGTATAGGGGGAAAGCATGGAGCTTTCATGCTCTTTCAGATGCACCATTCTCTCCAACTTGCCACAGATTCAACAACAGGGAGACTCTCAAAACCCCCCTTTTAAGGGTTTTTGTGGAGCTTTCATTGCTTAGATATGATTCATTAACTCATTGATGACTGGTAATTCAGCTCAATCTCCAGGACCTCTCCCCTCTCAGGAAATCAGGGGGAAGGGATTTCAGCCACCCTTCTATTAAAGTTGGTTTCCCTGGCAAACAGTCCCCTCTCAAATATTTACCTTTAGTTACCTTTATTAATATAACAAGAGACAACTTTAATATCCTTAGGACTTAGAAAAGTCCAGAACTTTTAGAAGTAGTGAACTAGGAACTGGGGGTGAAGACCAAATATGTGTGAAAATATATTTTGCAAAATATATGTTTCCTGTAAGTCAATTCTACATAGCCATCAACTTTCGCATCAGGATGACTTGGTGTGCCTGCTGAAAGTGCAGTTCCTGAATCTCACCTCATATACTTAAACGATGGAAAGGGATGTAGGGTAAATTGGTCAGGCTTTTTCTTCCATTGGCCTATATGAACAGCTCCTGGGGTATTGTGTCTTCTCCGTAATTGTGCAGCCCAGTTGGTGTGCATATAGGTATGTGTGCACACCTGGGCCTGGGAGAGAGGGCATAAAGGAACACAGAGCACATGAAAATAGAGCAAGAGAGCACAAGCGTAAGAAAGAACCCAGAGAAAGAGTGTGAAGATTCCTGTGGGGCTGCCTCCCAGCCCAGTCATGGCCCTGCCCTGCCTTGCCTAGTATATCTGTGTGGCTAGAACCAACAAAGAACTTATGCATATTGGTGAGCCTGATGCCTGTGCACTACAAGGGTCATCACAAACAGGCTGTATTCCTTACGACTGGTGATGAGGATGGGATGGTTCAATGCAGAGAAGACATGTAGAGGGTAGGGCAGTTCAACACAGACACGGGATCAGTCTCATGAGGGTCTAGCGGAGTTATATTCTAGGCAGAGAGAGCAATAACTGCTGAGATGAACAAGAATTAGGTGAAGGCAGTGAGGTTAGAGTACAGTGAGTCCAGAGGAGTGGAGGGGGCCAGATCATGAAGAAACTGAGCTTTTGAGCAAGGAAGATGGAAACATTTTGGCTAATGATAAGCAAATGAGTAATAGTCCTGATGTTACATTTTAAGAGCTGCCCCAAAATTAGTGGAGTTGTTGCAGAAAAGCAGTCCCCCCCACCCCACCCCGGGGCTTCACTTTGCATCTAGAAAGGTCTAGAAATTTATAGGAGCACAAAGCAAATGATTCTGCACCCCTTGGGACTTTGCTAGGCTGGTAAATAATCAAATAAATATCAGCATATTGACAAGACAAAAATCTATAGGGAAGTTTAATTACACCAGTATCCACCTGTGTATATGGCAGTGATCAAGCATGGCCGAGTAATTAACATACATGACTTTAGCATTCCCTCCTAAATAGCTTTTATAGTGTAAGGGAGGTTGGGGAAGAAAGGAGAAAGCCAGTTAGGAGATTTGCTAGGGAAAACAAAAGTATATCTACCTTCTCCACAGAAAAGAGAGAAGGAGATTGAGTCTCCATGAAATAAACCCTTATAGAGAGAGGTTTTGATGGAAATATCAAAAACAGCCTCCACCCAGTCTTCAGAGCTCTTCCCATGAAATTTTTGTGAAAAATAAATAAATAACATGTTTGGGGTGGCAGATTTTTGCTCTCCTACAGAATGCAAGCAGGAATGACTTTTGCATCACTTTTGGACAAAAGTATCGAAGGAGAAGGTATACCTGCTTCCCTCTCTAATGCATGTTAACTTCATCTATTGAAGATGAATGGGCTTTGTCCCATCTTGGTCTGACATAGACCCTTTTATGAGACTTCGGTAAGAAATAAAATTCATAATACTCAAATTTGGGGGCTTCCTTGTTACAGTAGCTACTACAACCTGAAATGACACATGTCACATGACTTACGCTTTGCCATGATCACTTTGACTTCTGTGTAGAGAGTAACGTGGAGGGGGTAGGAGCGATGCCAAGAGTGGGAACAGAGACCAGTTGGTAGTCCTAATGGTACTGATGGTGACTTAGATTGAACACTGTGAGTGGTAGGAAGTATAGACACATATTTTGAAACAATTTTCCCCCAAATAAGCAAGTTGTGCAAATCCAACGGATTGGATGTTGGAGATGACTAGAGAGTGAAAGCAAGAACTGCAAACTGTTTAACTTGAACTCACAGGGCAGGGTGTTTGCGCGCGCGCGCGCGTGTGTGTGTGTGTGTGTGTGTGTGAGAGAGAGAGAGAGAGAGAGAGATTTTATTTTCTGAGATCTGAGATGGAAACTAGAACACTCAAATTCCCCTTTGTTTATAATTCTGTGGACTCATCCATATACTTTTCTCACTCTAATATGTTCAAGGAAAAATTGTTCTATACTTTCTCAGTCTGAATGTAAGAGGAATTGCAGCATTGAGGTAAAATGGGAAGGAGGACCATTTCCTCCCATTTCCACTATTCCAAAATTTGCATTACAACTCCTGGCATTCGGTGATCTAGATTTCTGGAATGGGAATCTCTTGGGAAGGAAGAATTGGGCAGCCATATTGAATGGGGAAAAGGACTGAAACCATGTCCCAAGAAGCGTCTGGTCTTTCCTCCTTTTCCCTGCTTCAGCACTTAGCAAGTCACTTGATGATTCAGAGAGAGAGAGAAAGAGAGAGAGAGAAAGAAGATGTGGTAGCTGCCAACTTGACCTTGACCCAAAATTCAGCTTGGGCAGTAAATTTTGAATTTTGGTTCTCCCTGCTCTCAGAATTCTGGATCCTGCCTAACCTCTTGTCTGTGTTTCCTCTTGGGAGCTACCTGGATTGTTCTCCTGTCAGCAATAAACCTTAGCTGCTCTGCCTTTTTATCTAACTTTTGCTCATAAAGAGGTCATTGATTTGAGAGTTTGACTGGGAGTTCCTGTTTTGAATCTCTCCCTCCCTTACTCTTCTTCTCCCTCCATTCCCTTCGAACTGCTCACTGATTAAAACTCTTTAAGCACACTAGAGTTTGATTACTTGGCTTTCATGTGCATGGGAGGAGCAAAGGCTTAGGCTGGGTCCCCGAGAACCCCTTGGGTTTGCCTGGTGTCAGTCTTGGTTCCCTGGGATTTTGCTGGGAATCATGAACAACAGACAACTTGATAAAATGAAACTTAAGCATAAAAAAATGGCAGTTTTACCTTCCAGTGGGTTTAAGTTGCTGTCCTCATTCTTATTAGTCTGGAGGACAAGGAGAAAAGGATTTGTGTCTTTCATATTTGTAATTAGGACATAATTGTGGTGCTAATCATGGAATTTCTTTAGTTGGTGGTTGACAGGAATTTGGAATATGGTTATAACACACTTTATGACCATAACAGCTTGATGAGATTTATGTTTATTGCTTCCTTTCCTCTGCGTCCTCTGAATATGGGTTTAATTAGTGTCACAGCATTTCTAGGGCAGAATTCTCTGTTTATTCCATAACATACTGCTCTTCACTTGTGAAGATGCTGGGCAATTAGAACTTTTGAAAGATAATTTTGTGTGATAGAAGGTCAGATTACAGCAAAGAGAGGTAATATGGTTAGAAGAGCAACATGAGAATGGATATAAAATAAGAGGAAAAAAGATATATTGAGTATTTCTTTTTCAACTAATTAAAAAGTCAAATGTGTAACAGGGTCTTACCTTCAGATAGTTCTTTATTGTTCTAGAAGTGCAGGAGGGAAGCCTAGGTGGTCCTTATGGTCAGGGGGTTTGCAGTACAATCAAGGACACTCACTACAAGTGGAACAGATTCAAGATGTTCTTGAACAATACTAAACCATACTAGTAAGTGCTATAGAAGTTGGAGATTAAGCTGTTTGTCCAGTTGTAGTAGTGAATCAATGATGATTCTTATGCACCCCAGGAGAGGTGGAAGTTTCTTTTTGAAGATGGGGATAAGAAGCATCCAATGTCTACATGAGGTCAGTAAAAAGTAACTCCAGAAAGGTCAGATAAACTGGAGCTGTGCCTGAGAAGCTGTTTTGCATATGACTAAGATTTTGTTTAGAGGAAGTTCTAAACCTTGGAAATCTTTTCTTTCAACTGAACTGTCATAATTAGCACTTGAATCCTCTGTCCATTACTACTCACCAGAGCATGCACAGATGGAACTAAGCGAAACCCTCAAATATGAGACAGTTTGTCTCTTAGGGATGAATGGCATGAAAGGTTAAGGGAAACTACTGAAAGGAGAAACTCAATATAACCCCCCTGGAAACCTATTCCTGCAATTCTGTCACTTTCTACTCTCCCAATCATGCTTTTACACATACGCTATAATGCTCTGTTTCCAGTGTTTGGTATTAAAATTCTTTGGAAAGATGAGTAAGATTTCATCATGCAGGGAAGGTGAAAGAGGAGAGATAGCAAACGGTAAAATTGGGGGAGGGAGGGACACAAGAGATTTAGATGATGGTTCACAGGAGACAAGGTAGTGGGAGAACCCTGGGGAATATCACAATGTAAAAAATTAAAATTAAATCAAATAAAAAAAAAGAAAGATAAGAACCAGCATGTGAAAAAGTATTATATTCATTAAATCTAAGATAATCTTAGCCAAATAAATCAGTTTGTATCATCATAACAATGGTAGTAATGGTCTGTTTTATCCATGAAATCCTCACTGGTGTCATTAGAGATGTGAGCCAGAATTGTGGGCATATTCTGTCATAGTCATTTGTAACATAAGGCAGAATTTATGTGTAATTTAATCTGCTTAGTTTTATTTTCAATCTAGAATTTGACACACATGATTTACTAGATGCAATGTAGTTACTCTGTTACAAATGGAAAGATGGGAAAATTGATGGTAAATAACACAAAACTCAGATAAAATTGAAAGGATGGCAAGGAAGGAGGGAAACAAGAGGCAGGCCAAGTAGAATTAAGAAAAGTTTATTGCTGCAGGCCCCCTGGGAGAGGTTCACTAATCCCTGGATGAGTGGTGAGGGGTTAGTGAAGTGGGGCCCACGTGGAGTTGGTATCTGCTTTTATAGGGCCAGGGACATGGGGGATGTATGCTAGTGTAGCAGACAAGGTAAGGGTCTTTTGCTAGGGGAGGTAGGTGAGGTGGATGAGGTGGGAGAGGTTGACAGCCGAGGGTAAGATTTGGGTTGGGTGGTGTCCATAGAGAATATATCCAGCATACTTAATCCTCTCACAATTGGAGGCTCCTTGTGCCCTTAAACTGACCTTTCAAAAACCAATTTAGTCTCCCACTAGATAGCATGGGAAGAACCTACAGTAGCATAATACCTAATTTTATGCAAAACTTGGTAAGTTTCTATAGTTGTATGATTCTGAATATTATCTCTTAAAAGCTAAAACCCAGAAATAATATATCTGTAATTATTTCTTCCTTAACAATGATTTGTTTCAAACTATATAATAAATAAGTTTAAATGATTTTAATAAATATATGTGGTTTAAAATTTATAGTAAATAGAAGAATATAGTAAATGTTTATCCACACTTAAAAATAGACTGAAACAGTATTTTGATTCAACTATATTTTCATTGTTCTTAATTTTTCTAGGTGACATTTTTCCAAATGGATTCTTGGAAGATAAATTCAAATTAGGGTTTATCTGAGTGATAGCATTCTTACAGACTCCTGACTTGTGAAAGAAAATAATACTGTACCTGTGACCTTGGAAAATAAAGCACTGTCATCCACTAGGTCCAGATTTTATGGAGCAATCAAAAGTGAAGCAATTCTATTTACTGATTAGAGCAAGAGGAAACTAACATATGACTTGTATCAGTCCATGTTACTTTACTAGTATTCCTTGAGGTAAAAAGAAATCCTGTTCAAACTCTAACACTGTTTAATCCCCATATAAATATTCAAAACATTGAGTTCTGATTAATTGCCTCTTTGTGTGAACCTCACACCAGTCCTTTGAGAATGTTGATGGAATGTGATTTTTGATATGTGTATTGTGTGGAGCCAGAGTCATACTCTGTAAAGACCACTTTCTACACATACCAGAACTCAAATGCCCCCAAATTCCTAGTTCTGAGTTACCTGGGATAGAGCTACATTATGTGTGCACCCAGTGCCAAAGATAACTACTTAACCATGAAAGCAGTCAACTAAATAGATGTTGCAATTAAACTACAGGGTGTGGTGCCCTAGCACCACAAGGATTCCATTTAAGAGGAATTTAGTGAATGCCTTCTTTGTGTAGCTCTCTGTCTGGACACTGAACTAGGTGAAACAATCTGACTGTTTAACGCTGGGATACAAAGCAGGGAGACAGGAATACCATCACCTCCAAAATGATCTTTTGGTGTGGCAATAGCCTTCTAAATCACCGCATCAAATAGTATTATCAAAAGGACACTTAACTTAAGCCACAGTGCCCCCTGGCCATCACAACTGGTATTCTGCTTAGCCCTGGGGTATTCTCTGTGAGCTAGAAATACTGCTGGGTTCTTTTCCAATGATTAGAGCAAATTGGAGCAGAAAAGATAATTCCTGCTGGATCTTGGGGCAATGTTCCCAAGGCAGGATTTCCTCTACATTGTGTCACTCTTGGATGTCTTTCATCAGAACCTCCTGGTATACTTGTTTTAATGCACATTTCAGGGCCCTGTTGTAACTCCCTGAAATGCGTGACAGGAGACCACAGAAGAAAACATGAGTGGACCTGTTCCTAAGCATAGGAGACCATCATGGAGACTCTACACATCAAAAGGGAGATCTGGGGTCTCAACATGCGAATTACCAAGTACAGCTGGGGCCTGGAGACAGCATAGTTTGGACCTTGACATGGATCTGATCTCATTTCTAATTTCTTACCTTTGATAAGGATCAACTTGCACATACCCTCTCCCAGCTCAAGCAGCAAGGAATTCGCTGACTGAAAGTGATAAGTATAGATTCTACTTAAAGAACTATAAGAAATTACTTAGCTGTACTATCGGGTGGCAAAACAAGCAAAATGGGGTACTTAACCAAACTTACAAAGGGGAGCAGCTGGCCTTTTAAAGCCAGCCACACACCAGGTTCTTCCCAGCCTGCACATTTAGTAGCAAGACCACTTTAAACTTTAAGGGGGAGGCAAAAACAAATTTACTTATTAAAAGACAAATTAAACAAGAGTCACTGAGAGGTACAAGGGAACCCCTTTGGTAATCTTACCACACAGTCCAGTCTCTAGTCCAAAGAGCACATGTCTGCAGCAGCCATGTGTGTCCACAAAATGGTGGCTGCCCCACTTTAAGCTGGATGAAGGAGTTAAAATGGCACCGCCACTCCTTCTTTGAAGACACAGCTTCACTCACTCCAAGCCAGAAAAAACCAAGATGGTGTCGTTGTTCCTTCTCTGAAAGCAGGAGATTCAAATCCAAGGGGGAAAACCAGGATGACGCCATCAATTCTTCTCCAAAAGGCACAGCTCAAACATTCTTTCAGCTCCCACTCCAAAGTAGGCCAGCATCAGCAAAACTCACTCTATACAGCAACCTAGCAAGTACTTTAGACGTCTCATGTTCAAAACAGCAACACAGCAAATTCTCTTCAGTTCTCCAGAAGACTTCCAAGCTTTGCAGTTTCAAAGTTAAACCAAGTTCTCAAGTATTCAATTTCCAAGTCAGCCTGTACAAGTAACAAGTTTCTCCAACATGTTTCCCTGGACTCATCGGCCCATGGAAAGGCCCTGCTGTGACACATGGTCAAGGCAGCTCTGAGGCCTTGCAGCCTCCCTGCCCCTCCACTCTCCACACCTTCCTTCCTGGTTCTCTACACCTTCCTTGTTGGTTCTCCATTCTATCTCTCCTTTCCATGCCTTTTCTTCTATTCCCCTCACTAATATCTTATTCCTGTTTTCTCAAGAGAAGGCTTAACTTCCTTTCTCCAAGTCTCCACCTACCAGGACATAATGGTTGCCATTCTAATGCAGATGCTGGGGGTCACAGCCCCCCAATTTCACCATAGCCCCCTAACATTCCCCATTCTTTGTTTTAAAAAAAATCATATCTATGATGATCCACTATAATCAAATGCAAAATATTACAGACATTATAAGTCAAAAATTGCAGTTACATTGACACAACAGTTTTTTAATTCACCTGATATCAGCTGGAATGCTTCATTTCATTCAAGCTTGAATTTCATAAGCTTGAATACTTGCAAAAACTGATGCAACTCTTTCAGTGTCTAGTCCTCGCCTAATTAATTAAAGTACAGAACTACCAGAAGTCAACAGAGGAGCAACCAATGGGGAGTGTATGTTGTTACTTCAAAGTTAAAGTTCGGGAAACTTGTATAGAAAGAAGGTCATAAAGCATTCTTCTTTCTTTCTCTTTGTGCGTGTGTAAAGATTTAGGCTCTAAAATAACTCGATATTGTGTGGGACTTTAGATGTTTTATTCTTTAACTCCTGCAAAGTTCTGCTAGTTGGTAATTATCATGTTACCCCATTATTCGGAGTAGGAAGCTGAAGCTTAATTAACTTGCCCAAGGTCACGTAGTAAAGAAGGTCACAAGGCAAAGGAAGATCTTAAACTTTCTAAAGTCCCACAAAACCATGCTTATAAAGAAAGTTGGGGAAAATTTGATACATAAAAGATATTAAAGTTTCTAAATTTTTTTCCCTTTGCAATATCAGAATCATCCAGCAGGCTGTACCCCTGAATCAGTTTTCTAATTGAAACCCCAAGTTATTAAACAAGGGATTTCTTGCAGCTTCAGTTATTTTTCACATATCACTTTAAACTTAATCTATACTAATTTACAGGTTTTGATATGTGCACCTGAAAGATAAGAGAAAATACTGTTTTTCATGCACTGATGATTTTCTTAGACTAAAATAGTACCCTATTAAAATTGTTAGTGAAAATTATTAGTGCTTCCACAGCCAGGTGCAGAATTAATTTTGTTATCCATCATGAAAGTCATGCTCTTTTATCACCAACTGTCACACAGGCTTTGCCTGATTTGCCAAAGTGTGATTAGTTTATCAACATGTCTCTAAATGTGGCAAAGCACAGCTGTTTTTTAATCACCCAGGACTGGTTCTCAAAGGATGTTGCTCAAATAACTAAACCAACAGTATGGGTTTCACCTGGGATCTTGTTAGGGAATTACTGGTATCCCATTCCAAGCCTCCTGAATCAGAAACTCTGGTAATGGTGAAACAGGCGACCACGAAGAGACTTTTTGACTTTGACTTAAACACATGCTTCTGTCTACGAACCAGGCTACAGTTATATTAACAATTGCCTTTAACTTCTATACTAGATACACCTATGCCTGCTTCTCTCCCTAGGAAGCAGGCTGCAAACTGTTCATTAGCATTTCACTGTTCACCTTTACCATTGATATGCAAAGGCCAGCCAGCTGCTTCTCAGCTCCCAGCTCCAAAAACTGCAGAAGAAAAAACTTAGAAGTGTTATGGGGGGATAGGGACTCCCCCCCCCACCCCATTTAAATTTTTCCTTCCTATGGGTTGAGCTAAAAATTGGCCTCAGGCTAGTCTTAGTCTCTGTCTTTTAGATGCAGATGACAGCAATGTCCACATTCCTTTCTCAAAGAAAGGAACTGGGTTTATCTTTGGGTCCCCAGCTTCAGAAGCACATTTAAACTTTATACTAGTTTGCCTCAATTTACTCTCTTTTAAACTCTTGGGTTCTTTCCACCATGCCCAGCCTTCTCAAGCAAAATACCAAGTCAAAGCAAGACTATGAGTGCAGACTAATTTATTTCTAACAAAGTGATTTCCTAATTACTACAAAAGAAACATGTAATACTCCAATTACTTTAACATTGTCCAAAACCTTTCTCGCACTATCCAAAGTCCTTTTCCCAGATTGCCCAAAAATCCTCAGTCTCTCAGTCCTGATCATCTCACCAACGTCCAGTCAGAGTTCATCTCCAGACACTTGAAGACATGTTCCTTTGGCTGCTCCCTTGGTGTGCTCCTCCTTGTCTTCCACACTGTGTTCTCCTTTCGTCTTCAGGTAGCAGGAACTCCATGGTGCTGGACCGGCAAAGTTCATGTTCTTTTCAGGCCTAACTTTTGCACGGTCTCTTTCAGACACAAGTCAAACTCAGCAAAACAAACTCCAACATGGAGTTCAAATCTGCAAACTTCTTAACTGAATTTAGCACACATACTGCCAGCCTGGGGGGCCAGCCAAAGGCTGCATGCCCCAGGCCTTGGCCACATGGCTCACATCTTTACCCTACAAAATGGCCAATTCCAATCTCTCCTCCATTGAATCTCTATTGGATCTCCATATTGGAATCCCTCTCTTTGTTTTCACACCCTTTATATATCCCAATTTCCCTGCCTTCCAGGAACCACACCTAGACCATTTCAATTCTTCCTCCCTCTTGCATCTCCCTGAAGGGAAATTCCAAATAAGGCCATTCTCACATTTTAGCATATCTGTTCTTGAAATTTGCAATCTTACACAGGAGACAATGGAGGGGGAGGGAGATAGTACCCTCTATCAATGGGGGCCAGATATGTGTTTTAACAAGTCCTCAAGGTGATTCCAATCCACATTAAAGTTTGGAACCACCCACCTAGGATAGCACTTAAGAGTGTAGCTTTCAATTCATGCAGAGACTTCATCCTCATATAGATTGAATCAAAATCTTTGGAGTTTAGGAAACCACATGCTTTTAAAAATATCCCAGTGAATCTTAAACATTGGGGTTAAAGAACCACCATAGCCATGTAATATGATTTGAGGAGACAGAGAAGGGTCCTTCCTTAACATTTTACTTCATGACTTGATCAAAACTCAGTTAGTTTTATAGAATTAATGTCTAAGTTCATTAAGGCATAAATATTTTGGAGTAAATTTGTTTTATTAACCAGGTATTTAAGGGCCAGGCACGGGGGGCTCATGCCTGTAAGCTTCAGCCAATGAAGCGGCCAGGGCTAGGGATCATGGTTCGAGTCCCGCCTGGGGCTTGTAGCGAGACCTAGTTCCAAAAAAATAGCTGGGCATGGAGGCGCACACCTGTAATCCCAGTTACCAGGGAAGCTGAGGCTGGGGATTGCTTGACTCTGTGGTACCCCAGGCAACATGAGCCTGCGGTTCTACAGGCAAAAATAGCGAGACCTAGTCTCAAAAATAAACAAACAAACAAAAAGCAGGTATTTTACCTTCATTGGAGAACTATGTAAGTGGACATTTAAAATGGAGTTGTGTTACGAAGAGACAGTATATCAGTTCAATTTGAATGTTTTACCTGAAGTTCCTCACAATCTGTTTTATAAATATCATTCATTAAATAGGGGGATGTCATAGTTTCAGTATAACAACTTCAGCGTAATATCCTTTGGCCAGCTCCTCATTCTCCTTCCCCTAAGAGAAGTTTGCTATAAATCTTCTTGGCAGAGACCTATCTCATCTCATACTGAAAGTATAAGTAATAATGCAATGTGCTCTTAACTTTGTGTGTGCATTTGTGTATACGCATGTTTGTAAATACAACTTTTATATTCCAGGATATAAAAAGCAAAATATAAGACATAAAGGACAATAATTCTCATTTCTTTGTGATATCATTTAAACTTCTTTTCAAACAGTGTGCCTCACTTATTGACCAGACTAGGCTCCATATGATTTCCTTTTGCTTAAAAATGAATACAGATATAACATGAATAATCTTCAAAAAAAATTGTAAGCACATAAAGCTGAAAACAAAAGGAAACATACTGTATGGTTCTGTTATTGTGAAATAATCTAGATGGGCAAATCAGTAGACACAGTGAACAGACTAGTGGTTGACAGGATCTGGAAGGGGGTAATGTGGAGTGACTGCTTAGTGAGTAGGGGGTTACCTTTAGGGTGAAGAAAATGATCTGGAACTAGATCTTGATGATAATAGGAATGTTAAATACCACAAAGTTTTACATTTTAAAATGGTAAATTTTATTTTTTTAAATTTACTCTTTTTTAAAAAATTTCTTACATGCCTTCCCTCCCCCCCACCCCAACCCCTATGGCCCATCCATTCACTCAGACTCCTCTCTCTTGTTTGATGATTTATGTTCAGTCCATAGGTCTCTCTTCCTTTTCTGTGGTTGTGTCATTTGACAGGTGAGGGACGGTGTTCCTGGTACACGGCATTCTGTGCATGAAGGATTGTAGTCTTAGCTTTGCGTTGGACAGCCTGTCTGTGCTCATTTGAGGTTTAACAATGTCTTCTCATTGCTGGCTGCCCGTTCCAGTCTATTTTCCCTGTATATCTGTTGCCTCTTCACCCTATAGCTCTGCTTTGTGGCTTGGGGGGCCTTACTCCCAGTGGTTTTCTGTAATGAGGTATCTCAGAGAGGGTAGGCATCCTCCAATGGCCTTTGTGGATGATTTCCACTCTCTCCCTTTGTAGATTTGTTGTGGAGCCAGTTCCCCAACTCCGTGGACTTCCTCTCTCACGGTGTGGGGAGGGGCTCCTTGTTTCCTTGAGTGGCATATCCAGAAATGGGGTCTTGGTACATCCATTCCTGATGAGTTTGTAGGCACACTTTTGTGATAGGTCTTCACTATGGTTGTCTCTCCAGTCCATCATGTTCTATGATGATCCTTCTCCTGCGTCCTGACTACGTGTATTGGCAGGGTGCTAATCTGGTCCCTCACATGTTCTATGTCGCTGTTTGCAACGCTTATTTTTCTTATTCCTCCTGAGGACTAAGTAGAGTGAGAGTGAAACAGCAAGACACCCCTGACCCCTTTTCCCTACCCTGAGTGGATCTTATCTTGCCTATACGCAGTCTGGTCTGGGTCTCCCGGGCCAGCCCCGGAGGCCCTCTTACTAGTCAGCTTGATGGCAGAGGGTGCTTGGTGGGTGCGCAATGGGTGCAGCTGCCAGCCAGAGGCCAGCCGGCGCGCAGCCCCTACAGGCCAAACTGGCTGTAGCTTCCCAAGCCAGCGCCTAGGCTCCTCCCACTGCTGAAACGCTAAAATGGTAAGTTGAAATGTACTTTACTACAATAAAGAAATAAATGAAAAATCACTCCTTAAAGAATGAAGTTTTGCAGTACTCAAGTTATGTATGGAAAAGAATGTGCTACTGAAGTTGAAGTGACTTCATCTTAAAATGTTTAAACAGTGACAGCAATTTGGGGAAACGTCAGGCTACATGTCAAATGTCAACTCTCATTTAGACTTGGTTTGTCTTTGGTTTGTCTAAACAAACAACAAACAAATAAATAATACAAAAACAAAAACCGGACCAGCCATCAAAAAGACAGCTACACAATTATAAACACGTCCATAATTGTGACTGACACATTCACAGGCCAATCAGAGTTCCATAAAATCAGCTTCCTCCCCAGAAATCCACAGCTTATCAGCCTATCACAGTTGGTTTCTCAAATATCTCCACTGAAAGACATGGCATCTGCGAGATACCCTCTCTGAGCCTCATGCCACTTATTCCCCCAGAGCCATATGGGTCTGTTCTATGAAGTAATTTAAATATGGAGATTTATTTTTTACACTGGTGTTAATGGCAGTTTCTCTGTGGACTTTATACATAAAGGCTGTTCTCACTTTAATTTACTCCTTTAGAGAATTCAGATATTTATAGCTTTGACCTTGATTCTTGCCCTTTTTCTATCCCATCCCCCTACGCTGCCTAGAAATAAAATTGCCCTCTAAAAATTTCACCAGATTAGATTAAAAAAAAAAAAAAAACCTTTGGGTCTGAAAGCTTTGACGGAAAAACTGGAGAAGGTTGTGAACTGCTTTGGAATGAGACAAAATGGTGTCTGCTCTGCCTTCTGAAGAAGGGCTGCTCTTTGTGTGGGCGCCTTTGTGAAATTCTCTGTCACCCACGCTACCCATTACAATGCTCACAACATTCACATATCTGATCCGGAGGAAATGTAGCTGGCGCTGTTTTTATTCCTGTTACCTCCTGTCTTGAAGCAAAATGCCAGTGCTTCATGCAGCCTGGAGTGGTAAACATCAGCTGGGAAGAAGCCTTGCTTTAGGGAGTTGATCACAAAATTAATTTCTGGAGACCAATATTAAGAAAACAGAAGCTCTATTTACAAAGTATGGTGTTGGTACAATTAGGTATTGTTGATAATTAATTTCTGATGAATCCACGAATAATATTATCTCTGTTATAAGTTCCTACATTTTTTATGATACACAGATTTTCTTTCAGTTTGTGTGCCCACCAATTGTGTGTATTCATAAAACAGATCTTTGTATGTTTGGGTTTGATACAGAGCTAATAAAATTTTAAAAAAATTTAAAGCCTGCTAAATGGTTAAGATGTTTGCCCTATATTAGTGACTATCATTTTGATGTGAAACCTACTTTAATGAATACCTGACAAAGAAACCTTTTAAAGGAATGATTATCTTTGACATGAATATATTCAGCTACTGTTTATACAGTGAGATCTTAACTAGTTGGTAAAAATGGCACAATATTACAATGAGTATAGAAAACACTACATAAAGAAAATGTAAAGGCTGCTTGAAGAGTTAATGACTAATTCTCTTATTTGAGTTGGTGCTTCAGTGATGATTTGGTCTGAGAAAAACTTTATGCTTATGGTACTGTGGGCAATCTGTACATTTGAATTATGCTCAGGGTCTTATTAATGTTATGTGTAAATTATAGAAATTACAAAAGCAAGAAAGCTTTATGCTCACATTCTGCTTTTAGATACAAGGGAAGGTAATTATAATTTATGACCCAGTGATTGTATTTTATGTCTGAAAATTGAAAAATAAGGGGGAAAATACTTGACTGTGAATGTAGTACTTAAAAAAAATGACAACTTCATTACATTTTTCATCTTTAGATGGCATGTTAAAGGAAAGGCAAATAGCTATTTTATTTTACATGGTCTAATTATGTTCAGAGAAGAGGAATGAAAAATATAAACAGTTGTAAAATATAGACCATAATGACAATTTAAGTTATTTATTATTAGCTTGAAGAAAAGAAGGCTGTTGAGAATTTGTGAGTCTTCACAACTAAACAAAAAATAAATAGGCAATCCATTTATTGTGCTCTATTTCCTTTGGGCACAGTGGTTTAAGTTAAGTTGGTTAAATAAAGACCATTCTTAGCAGTGTGACTAAGAATAGCTAAAGAAAATGTGAAATACTTCTCTTTGAAGACTTCGAACAAAGAGGATGTGCATCTATAGGTAAAGATTTCTCTGGTGACTGAGTTATGAATTATATGCTTCTTGTTGATCACAAGAGTCTATGGAATCTTTTTCTCTAAAATGCAATCTTATTTTGTCCCCAGCAGGTGGTGATGTCTTTTAAGTGTAATGTAAATTAAAAGTTTTTAGGATGTTCTCTCTGGTCATTAGTGAAATGCAGATGAAGATTATGGGTCCTCAGGTCTCCTATTTATTTTTGTTTGTTTGTTTGTTTGTTTATTTGAGACTAGGTCTCGCTATTTTTGCCCATGGAACCACAGGCTCTCATTGCCCGGGGTACCACAGACTCAAGCAATCCCCAGCCTCAGCTTCCCAGGTAGCTGGGATTACAGGCGTGTGCCACCACGCCCAGCTAATTTTTTGGAACTAGGTCTTGCTATGGGCCCCAGGCGGGACTCGAACCGCGATCCCTAGCCCCGGCCGCTTCATAGGCTGAAGCTTACAGGCACGAGCCACCGTGCCCGGCTCCTCAGGTCTCCTATTTAATCAAAGTTGGGAGTGAGGGAGAAGGTGAGAGAGGTGGACAAAATGATTGGAAAATGAATAAAGACAACAAACAAAATTTTTTAGGGAGCTGAATCACTGCAGTTGCAATCACTACTTTGGGGAATTTTTTAAAATAATACTGCCGGGCACGGTGGCTCGTGCCTGTAAGCTTCAGCCTATGAAGCGGCTGGGGCTAGAGATCTCGGTTCGAGTCCTACCTGGGGCCCTTAGCGAGACCTAGTTCCAAAAAAAATAGCTGGACGTGGTGGTGCGCACCTGTAATCCCAGCTACCTAGGAAGCTGAGGCTGGGGATTGCTTGAGTCAGTGGTACCCCGGGCAACGAGAGCCTGCGGTTCCATAGGCAAAAATAGCGAGACCTAGTCTCAAAAAAAAAAAATAATAATAATAATAATAATACCACTGATGCTAGAGCCTCTGTTATTTGGGGTAGGACCCGTGTATATTATGTAGTCAAGTTCAAGAACCACTTTTCTGGAACTTTTAAGGGTGTACAATGCTCATCCAGTTAAGTGAGATAGTTTTTTAAAAAATCTCTATACTATTATTTTAGAGCATTTAAAAAATACAAATATTATTAATTATTCATCTACCTATGAACCCAAGAGTGGTATAATTTAGAAGGGGAGGGGTGCAGCCTCCCCCTGCTCCAGTATTGGTGAGGTAATACTGGGCAAGTTACTTTTTCACTCTGGGCATAAAGTGAGGAGGCAACATGGCTTTGGGTCCCTTTTGACTTTCTGATTCTCTGACTGTGCGTGATAATTGTGCTGCTTTTCACCAAGGTCTGTAATTAAAACATATTTTCCAATTTGAAATTTACGATATCAGCTTTACAGAGGATCAGGGCATCTTCCTAATTCTATTTCAGCATCTTTCTCAACCAGTATTAAGTAGGTCTATTGACATCCATCAGCTCCTTCAAGTTGAAGATAATATTGAGAAAGATGTTAACACATGTGTAACTCTGCAAACCTTTTTTAACACTTATTTTCTTCCAGGCACTGTGCTAGAAACTGAGGATGCAAAGAAAAAGAAGATACACTCCTTATCACCTGTAAGCTGATGTTTTTATAGAAAAGATAGAGTGAATTTGAAGAATGAAAGTCAAGTTCTCTTAGATTTAAAAGGTACATGTTTTTCTATCGATGCTCCCCCAAATGATAACAATAGCCCTCAGGGAAAAATTGAGAAATCTATTCTTTTACTGATTTGTTTCCAATTGTTCCCCAAGAAACACTTCTTCCATGTTCTACAGTTTCTCCAAATGGTCAATTGAAAAGTCACCCTGATCTCACTGATATAGCTCTAGATCCTGCAATTTATTTTGCAATGTCCTTTAAAGACCTTTCCCTATGATAGCTGCTCTTTTTAACTTTACAGATGTGTCCTCAAAGTACTCTTTTAATTCCCTGAAGCTCAGCCAAGCCCACTGAACACTTAACACTTCTCTGAAGGCTTAGGGATGACTCAAAGGGTAAAATAGAAAGTAGCCTGTAACTCAGCTGCCACTGAAAATGACATGCTACTCTTCCATCAATCCTAAAAATAATTAATGAGGTAATTGTATGTCACTAAAGACTGCCCTATGTGGCGGTTCACCCCAGGCATCTCTACATCATGGAGTTTTTACACTTACCTTTCTTTTCTTTATAATTGGGAGAAGTGAAGTCCTCCCTCTCCCTATTCATTCTTAGACCTACCTCATTTCCCACCAGAGGATGGCTGACATTGGGAACATCCAATTCCTCTGTTCTTACCCACCAGCTACTATTTAACTGTAGGGACATAGCACAGAGGTAATGGTTTTAAAAAAAACCTTCAAAGTCTTGATTATTTAATTTTAAAACCCTTGGTGGGACAGCCAATCATTCAATTGGCTATTCTAGATTTCACACAAGCATGATATTCATAGAAAGTCAGACCTTACTCCTGGTAAGAACTGCTCTAAACCAGACTATACAGGGGGCTGTGGGCATGGTGGCTCGTGCCTGTAAGCTTCAGCCTATGAAGCAGCCGGGACTAGGGATCGCGGTTTGAGTCCCGCCTGGGGCCCATAGCGAGACCAGTTCCAAAAAAATAGCTGGGCGTGGTGGTGCGCGCCTATAATCCCAGCTACCTGGGAAGCTGAGGCTGGGGATTGCTTGAGTCTGTGGTACCCCGGGCAATGAGAGCCTGCGGTTCCACGGGCAAAAGTAGCGAGACCTAGTCTCAGAAAAAAATTAAAAATAAAAAAATTAATAAACCAGACTATGCAAAACTTTTTTTTTTAAATTAAGAGACTTACATATCTCCTTAAGGGAAGGGATAATTTTTAGGAATAAGTCTCAACCAATATTAAGAAAAAAATATATTTTCTGTCCCCATAAGGGCATATATATGGTAAAGTTAACCAAAGTTCCATTGATTAGTGGCACATTGAACATCACTGTCTAGAATAGTAGCTTTCAAGTTAACACTGACTTATTTTTCTCCAAGAACAATAGGTAGTTATTATGCTTACAGAAGTATGATAGTGATTTTCCAAAGCAAAAGAATTTGCTTCAAAGGCAAATTAATCTTTCCACAGCTAACACATTTTAAAGATGTCTTCCCAGTTAAGAAGACAATCTGATTTATTTAATATCCTACCACGGGGGAGTGGGGGGGTAAGAAAGCCCCTGTCCAGACAAGAAACTGTCCCATGTGGGGAATGAAGGATGGTGAGATGAATGCTGATGGCTGAGTAGGAGCTGCCTGAACTAGGACAGGAAGGTCAGGAGAAAGTGGCACAGACATTGGTAAAATTTTAGATACCAGAGAGAAGGAGGTTGCCTTCGCAAAGATGTGACTTTTTAGCTGTGAGGTCATGGGGATATTTTGGTTGGGCTGTTTTGACATTCATGCTTAATTCATGACTCTAGAAAAACCAAACTATTAAACTTTGACTTTTGAAAATCACCAGGTCATTTGTCAAGCAGATAGTTTCGTTTTCTTCTGTTCTCAAAGACAGACAGGCAGGCAGCAGTGAGACAGCAGTAACTTTTAATTAGATTGAAAGTGTAGCCAATGGCTTTAGAGTATCTCAGAGAATATGTTTTAGACTGTGTCAAAATGGACATCCTATTTCCTAAGGCTTTCTCACAAACCTTTGTAGCTAACATCTGTAGGATTTCTGTGTATAATGGTTGAACAAGCTAATGATTATAGGAGGTTTTGAAGATTTTGACTTTAATGTACTTTCTCAAATAAATGTCTCATTTCTAAACCTCCCAATACCAAAATAAAACATTCAACTTTTGAGATAATTGCACATTATTTCAATTAATCCTAATAACAATCCCATAAAATGTATCCTAGAATTTCCATTATACTGAGGTAGAGACCGAAGCTCAAGGTAAATGATTCAAGATCAGAGATAAGAAATCTTTAAAATAATTAAAACCTGAGTTTGGAATCCATAACTATTGCTTTCATTTCATTCATACGTTTATTCATTTATTCAGTAAGCATCCATGAAATTATGTTCACAATTTCTCCTATTGAAACCTCAGTCTAAACAACCAGTTGTTGAAATACTGAGTGACATGAAGACAATGACTTAGAACAAAGGCCCCATTGTTGACTAGACCCATATTATAAACTAAATTATGAATTAAAAGTTTTCAATCTTTGTCACAAATAAAACATTGGGGATTCTGATAGATCAGTTGTATAGTGTCGAATTGTTCTATTCTGAAATATAAAGAACTGATTAGCCTATATGTCTTTAATCACTGAAAAGTTATGTCTCCCCTCCTTTCATCTCTCATATAGAGCTCAAAACAACTTTTAAATATAATTTATAAAATAAGTACAAAATAGTTCATTAAATTCTACTTCTTCCTCACGATTCATATGCTGTTTTTGGCTTTTTGTGGTACCCTGAGCATGTAAGTTTGCACTTTGCTCTTTCCTTGATCAAATCTGAGCTCCTAGATGTTCATTTGTGCATTTTATTTGGCATTGTGCCCTACTTATCTGCTTGCTGACTCATTTGGAAACCAGGGATCAGTTGGTAAGTTAATTTTCAGATAAAGCTTATAATTCCAGCATAAAAAGATCATGGTTTTCTGAGTTTTAGTGGGAATAAAACAAGTTATAGAAATTTTCTTGTTCCTTCCCCAGGTAGGTGGGATGCTTGATATATTATATAACTCATTGTGCCTTTCATCTGCCATAGATATCTTGTTAAAAAATTGTAGTCTGGGCCAGGTGCGGGGATGTGCCTTTAATCCCAGCTTAAGAAGGGAGGCCAAGACTAGGAATCTCTTGAGTCCTTGGGTTTGAGACCCGCTGGGGGCAACATGGTGAAATCTAGTCTCAAAAAATAGCTGGGCATGATGGTATGTGCCTGTAATCCCAGCTACCTTGGAGGCTGAGGCTGAGGATTACTTGAGTCCATGTTATCCTGGGCAAAGTGAATCTGCAGTTCCCCAGGCAACATAGTGAGACCTAGTCTCAAAGCAAAACAGCAAAAACAAACAAAAAAACAAGAAAAAAGTGTTGTCTGTATATATTGGTATGGGGAAATTTGACAGTCTTAAGTTTCTTGCTGCCTCCAATTGGGTGGAAATTAACATTGGTAAAATAATGTTTTTGCCAGTTTAAAACTTGAGCTTTTATTAACTATTTTAAAATCAGTGTTGGGAACTATATAATCTTATAATTGTAATGTACCAATAGCACTCTACTCTTTTTAAAGAAACATATTACAAGCAATTTGAAATATATAATTAATTAACAATTAACTAGAGAGGCTGCTAGATAACTAATACTCTGTTATATAGATAAAGACAAATAAATCTTGAATTACAAATTAGATCTTGTGTTAAATTCCTTTTCTTCTGGGAAATAATGGAAAATCAGAACACAGGAATATAGTTAAACATCGGATTCCTAGATCAGAGGTAAAGGAACACATTATCCTGACATTGCAAGACAAAATATGATTTGAAATACTCTGAACTCTGTATATAGGATATTTGAAGATAGTATCTTATATATATAAATATATATATATATATATATATATATATATATACTTTGCTTATATCTTTTGACTTTGTGAAAATTTCCAATGAAAGCAAAATAGAGAAATCAAGTTTTGACCAATTGCAGTTTTTCACCTATAAAATAGAATTAAGAGAAAGAGGAGAGAGAGACAGAGAGGAAGAGATAGAGAGACAGAAAAAGAAGAAAGATGGAGAGAGAAAAAAAGAGACAAAGATAGAGAGAGATTCATTTATAGTGGTTAAATCTTTAAGTATTTTGGGTAAGTGACTGCTGTATACTTCAATTTCTTTGCAACATGAAGAAAATAATAGTTCCTACTTCTAGAGCTCTTTTAAGAGTAAAATGAGAACGTTGAATACACAGCATAGTGCTAACATCAAGGCATGTATATATTAAAAAATTAAATAATTTTATTAAAAGCACTTAAAAAATTCATAGTCCTGATTGTCCTAATCAGAACTAGTTATGAACATGAGAGTCCAGTCAGATCTATATCCCCATCTACAGAATCAGAGGTGATTGCCTCCCTCCTCAGATTCCTCAGCAGCACTCTACCGTATGCACCAGCACCTGACTTCAGTCAGAAATGACTATCACTAGAAATGCCTCAGCCTAGCTCTCCCACTAGATTATGAATTCTGAAGGGTAGGCATCACATATATTGTAGTTGAATTTTCACTAAATCCTAGCTGCAGTACAACTACTTAAATTATCAACAAAGATAAATTGTCCATCCACAGTTCATCCTAGCTAACTTGAGTTGTACAATCAAACAACCAGGAAGAAGAGACCTTGACCTTACTTGTCTCCAGCAGGAGGTCTAGCCATCCTAGGATGAAAGCTAGTGGAGGTCCTATGAGGGTTACAGAGTGAGAACATTTGAGGGGTGGGCAAAGGACATTGGCTTTGCTGGCCCAGGAAGAACGAGGTAGATAAGGATAGCTGGGACTCCTGATGCTGACATGCTGACATGGTAGCTAGAACTCTGTGTCTCCTGAGAACCTGTCACCAGATCCTGCTTTGCTCCAGTCACTGCTCTTTGGAAAGGATCTTTGTGATGTATGAACCCCAAAGTCTTATTTCCGTTAATAATTTTATTCCCCATCTAAACATATATGTATACACATGACCACATGCACAACCCTCCTCATTCAATAGCAGTCCTCATCTGAACTGTAAATGGGCCCTTATTAATGCCATTTTCATGGTGTGAAACTCAGTGGAAATGAAATTTTAAAACCTATGGTGTGGTGTGTTTGTTGTGATGCATAGGCATATCCATTTAGAAGTGGGTGGTATTGTACATGTCTTTTTGTGTAACCTTAGAATAATGATTACTTCAGATCCTTTTTGATTCTTCAGTGTTTGGGAGAGAAAATTTTAGGTAGAGTTATTTAAAAATCTGATCATAATTCTGCCAGTTCCACTTACTTCACCACATCTTTTATTCTGCATATATTACACAGAATGCACTGAAGTAGTCAATGCTAGTGATACACAAATGAATAACAGGGCCTGGTCCCTGTTCACTAGGGATGCCATAGCTTAACATCATTACCATTGAAAAAGTGTGTTTTGATATGCTGGGTGGGATACTAAGTTGGTTAAGAAAACATCAAAGTCTCTTCAAATCCTCTTTTGAAAAAGAAAAACCATGTATATGGTAAATGCTAGCTCTTAAGACTTACTCTTTTTTTATAGTAATTTTTATTGAAGTGACATTGTTTTGTAATAAGTTGCAGCATCATAATTCAGCATCCATATTCATTGCATTGTGATCACCATCAAAAATGTAGTTTCCTTGTACCACAATACAATTGACCGTTTCTCCTTTCAATTCCCCCCAACACTTTTGCTGTCTTTTAATCATTAATCTGTTCTCTGTATCGAAGACTTTATCTGTTTTTTCTTTATTCATTTTCTTAATTTCTTTAGATTTCACATGAATGAAATCATATGAACTTGTGTTTCTCCTTTTGACTTATTTCACTTAGCATAATGTCCTCAAATGGTATCTGTGTGTATGTTGACACAGATGGTAAGATTTCAACTTTTCTTATAGTTGAGTAGTATTCCATTGTGTATACATATCACATTGTTTTCAGCTGTTTATTCATCTGTGGGTACTTAGATTGTTTCTATATCTTGGCTATTGTGAATAGTCCTGCAATGAGCACAGGTGTGCCTATGTGTTTTCAAATGAGTAATTTTGTGTTCTTTAAATAAATATCCAGATGTGGGATAACTGGATCATGTGGTATTTTTATTCTTATTTTTTTTGAGGAATCTCTATCTTGATCTCCACAATGGTTGCACAAATTACATTCCCACCAACAATGTGTGAGGATTACCTTTTTTCCACATCTTCAACAATACTTGTTGTGTCTTGACTTTTTTTTTTTTTTTTTTTTTTTTTTTTTTTTTTTTTTTTTTTTTTTTTTTTTGAGACTAGGTCTCGCTATTTTTGCCTGTGGAACCCTAGGCTCTCGTTGCCCGGGGTACCACAGACTTAAGCAATCCCCAGTCTCAGCTTCCCAGGTAGCTGGGATTACAGGCACGCGCCACCACGCCCAGCTATTTTTTTTTTTTTTTTTTTTGGAACTAGGTCATGCTATGGGCCCCAGGTGGGACTCGAACCACAATCCCTAACCCCGGCCACTTCATAGGCCGAAGCTTACAGGCACGAGCCACCATGCCCAGCTGTCTTGACTTTTTGATTGCAGCCATTCTAACAGTGTGAAGTGGTATCTCATCATCATGGTTTTGAATCATATTTACATAGTAATAAGAGATGATAAACATCTTATGTGTCTGCTGGCCATCTATATGTCTCTTTTGGAGACTATGTATTCAGATGCTCTGTCCATTTTTTAAATTAAGTTGTTTGTATTTTTGTTGTTGAATTGAATACATTCTTTACATATTTTGGATATTAACTGCTTCTCAAATGTATGATTGGCAAACATCTTAACCCAAACATGAGGTTCTCTTTTTGTTTAGATAATGGTTTCTTTCCTTGGACAGAAACTTTCTAATTTGATATAATCCTATTTGTTTATTTCTCTTTTGTCTCTCCTGCTCTTGGAAATCTCAAAAACTGATCCCCAAGACTTACTCTTGGCAAGCAACACAAACACCAGTAAACATGAAAAGCATTCAGGCAAAAATTTTAACGAAGTTTAGTTTTCCAATATTATCAAAGAATGAAAATATGTATTTTAATTTTCCTGATAGTGGAAACATATTTCTTTAAAGCACCAAGCATTCTAATATGAGCCAATTTGAGGTATTTTTTTTAAAATAAGAGATGTATTTCCCCTTCCTTCCCAAATTATGTTCCCTAAACTAAATTTATTTTTTCTCAAAAATACTATGTTGTTTGCTATTTTAAGTATCAAATAGTATGCTGTATTGTAAATAGGGAGCTTTCAGCAATAGTAGTGATGTATGCAGTGCTGTTTTTCCATATACTAACTAGACTATATTTTTGATTCATCTGTTTATTATCAGTATTTTTTGAACATTTTGTTCCTTTAGTGGTTAACTGTCTGAGTCAGTTACTATTATAGCAAAATAAGCTACAAAATAAGCTACCCCAAACTTAGCAGTATGAAAAACAATTTTTTTGTGTTCCCAGATTCTGTGGATCAGGAACTTGGGAAAGATCTGTGAGAACAGTTCTTCTTAGCTCTGCAATATCTTATCCTCAGCTAGGAAGACATAGATGACTAGGAACGACTTTAACATGTGGAGTTCAGAACAGTTGGAACTGGAGTAGCTAATTCCATGATGGTGTCTCACTTGCCTGTCAGGGTCTTGGATTGGAATAGCTAACATCTGGGATCAGTTGGGATGATTGGCCAGAATACCTAAGTCTGACTACTTCTTGTGACTTGACTTGATAGTCTCACAGCATAGAGACTAAGTTTCAAGAGAGAAAACCAAATAGGGGTTTCCAGAGAGTATCTGTTCCAGGAGAAACAGGTAGAAGGTTCATGATCTTTTTTTTCAAGGTCCAGAAATCATTCAGTGCCATTCTATTTGCAGCAAGGGACTTGTAAGGTCAGCGCCTGTTTGAAGACAATGAGCCTGAATTCCACTTCTTGATGGGGGATGTGGCAAGTTTACAATGGGGGGATGTGGCAAGTTTACAATGGAAGAGAGCTTACAGAGGGGAGAGCTTGCTACCACCATCTTCAGAAAATACAATCTGTCAGTAACAAATTTCTTCTCACCATCAGCATGACTTCCCCCTGTTGGCTTCCCACACACTTAAGGTACAGTTTGAGTTAGAAACAGCTAAACAAATCAACTAACTTCCAAAAATTGAATGTAAAGTGAAAATATAGAGTCATGTGGGTAAGGCCTAAGTGTTCTCTTATGAATGAGGTGATTGCATTTTAATACACTGCTCTGATAGTAGCTGCTTTGGCTGCCTCAGGCTTTTGCTTATCATTAACCAACTGGTACAGTTTAATGGATGTCATGAAGTGAATTGTATTGTTCCAAATTTATCATTGAGGTCATACCTCACCACCTTGCCCCCTGTGACTGTATTTAGAGACAGAGGTCTAGCCTTTAAGAAGGTAATTAAGGTTAAATGTGGGCATAAGGGTGGGAATTTAATTTAACAGGACTGGTGTCTTCTAAGTAAAGGAAGAGATTCCATGAGGTGTACAATGACAAAGTCTGCAAGGCAAAGAGAAAGGCCTCAGGAGAAATCAGATCAGCTGAGATCTTGATCTTGGACTTCCAGTCTTCATAACTGTGAGAAAATAGATTTTTTTTGTTTAAGCCACTACCCAGTATGTGGTTTTTTTTTTTTTTTAGAGACTAGGTCTCTCACTATGTTGCCCAGGTAGTCCTGAACCCGCAGGCTCAAGTGATCCCTAGCCTCAGCCTCCCAGGTCACTGGGATTCCAGGCACGCACCACCACACCTGGCTGTGTATTTTATATGACAGCTCTAAATGACTAGTACATTGGTTAACTGATACCTTAGAGGACATGGTCTCAGCTCTCTTGCACCACAGACATTCTTCTCTGTTCTTTTTGCTCTATCCTTATTATCACATGTTACTATACCATTGCTTATCTGCTGTTTCTTCTATCTGGAAAGTTCTTTTCTCCTTGTCTGCAGCTATTGAACTCATCCTTAATGGCTCAGCTGAGATGTCATCTCAGCACTTTGTGTAACCACCCACACCAGTAGAATTAATCACTGCATCCTGTATCATACCTTGATCTTATCATTTTTCATTTTAATTAGCCTCTCAGGGCCACTCTTACTTGCTATAGATTAAGGAGAATGGGGAGAGGGACAACATCTGGTTCTCCCTGTTTCTTGTACAGCGCCTGACACTTAGCAGGTGTTCAACACAGGCTTGTTAATTTAGTACATTACCCTAGAAGTTTGTGAAATTTAAGACCTGAGAGACATGTTAGTGATAATATAACCAAACTATTATTTTACATGTGAAGAAAATACAGTCTGAAATGTTTCAGACAGACATTCCAAAAGAAATCTCTACCACGCTTCTAGTTAGTACAAGAAAATATCCTGGAAGGTATACTTTTGGGGGGTGACTGAACAATTGAAAAGGCATAAGCTCATCAAGCTGAGAAAGGGAATGTATTCTAGATATTGAGTGGGGCATCTGAGAAGTTTGGAGGCAGATGTGGATGACTATAATGCAACCATCCTATTTATGATGCCAATTGTGTAGGCTGATTAGTGTAGGTTCTACGCAGTGCAGGGGCAGGGCTGTGGGTTCTGAGAGGCAGACAAACCCCTCAGCATCCTCAGGCATCTTTACGTTCTTTATCTGGCCTCTTGCTGGCATTTTCTTTACATTCTCAATTTGCAATGCTCGCCTATCTCCTCTCTTGTGCGCTCTCATTTCTGGGGTGACACCATCCTTTTATCACCCCCTCCTACACCCAGGTGTGCCCACTCACACATGTACACACTTATTGGGCCCAGGCATGTACAACCATGGGAAGGACACTGGTCATAGAGATGTTGGTCATCACAGGTCCTGGTCACAGAGGCTAATGGTGGAAAAAGCCTGACCAACTCATTTACCCTACAATGACTGAGCAAAATCAGCTGTGTGAATATTGAAATATGTTATTGTTTCTGTAAATTGCAAGGTCTGCTCACAAATCTCCAAAGAAACTATATATTACATATTATTTTTATTGTCTATGTCTCCCAATTATCACTATGTAACTTTTGATGCAAACAAACTTTGTTAGAGATGCACATCAGAGCTTTATGTAAATATTGAGTCCTATTTTTTGAGTAAAGCTTTGAGAACTTACTGCATTATACACTGGTAACTACAGATAAGTTAAAATAATAAAAGCATATTTCCCCTCTTAGCATTCCCACCCAATCAGACCTTCCCTAACTAATAGCAAAGACATCAAACATCTGCCTTGTGGGTCATTTTCCCTGATAAACTTGTAAAGATAGATAATGAGATCCCTCATTCATCTTCCATCAGAAGCACATTCCATTCAATCCACAGGGGAAAATGTTAAGATTGTGAGAGTGTGATAACTTTCTGTCTCTTGAAGTGCTGACAGTTTGGACTCCAAAACATAATATGTGAAAGGATCCATTTGCCTCTTTCTTTTTTGAATGATATTTGCATCTAAAAAGACAAACAACAGCAACAAAATTGTAGAAAGTTCAAAAAAGAAGCCCAAATCCCATATTTTCACTACAGAAAAAACGGTAACTTTATCAACACTTACATAAGGGGTTGTTGTGAGGTTTTCATCAACGAATAGACAATAGACTGGAAGTAAAGAGTTCAGTGTCTGGCACTAGCTGGGTGAATGATGCCAAAGCAGTGAAATGTAGCTGTGAACCTAAGCACATTCTTCATAAGGTGGCATCAATCCTACATGTGCAAACTTCATATGATTATTTACCTTTATGATCCTTCATTTTTTATTTCTCAGATGGGATATCTTTCTGTGGGGTGCTGTGAGGACTTGAGGGCACTGTGTGGGTCCTTCCTTTTGATTAGTGGAAATCCTTGAAACCTATTCCAATGTTGTTGTTTGTTTCTTTGTTTGTTTTAATAATTCCTAGCACAAGGTAAGGGGGACCTGCCACATGCCAGAGCGGCGGGGAGCGGCTAGGGGGGCCCCCCAGTGACCATACACAAGGTGACCGGGGAAGGTGGGGGTAACCCCGCCCACATGCCCGTTTCAGCCATGCTGCTGGGCCCTGAGTTGCCACCATCGCCCCATGGACGAGCGGGCTGGCAGGGGAAGGGCTGGTGAAGGGTTGTGGGTGGTAAGGGTCATTCCCTCTGGTCTTCTCCAAATCCAGTCAACCCTCACCAGAAGCAACTAAATCAGCGACTCAATGGCAGTTGCACACGAATGCAGAGGTGAAAAACAACGAAGTATTCTGGAACAACGAACATGTCAGATCCATGGGACACAGGACTATAAGACTGACTAGAGAGACAAACGACCTCAGAAAACAACCACTGAGATCTACAACAATGGGAATGGAATTTCCCGTTCAGAGATGCCTTCAGCATGATCAAAAGATCCTCCCACTTTAGGGGGTGAGGAAAGCCACAGAGAAGGGCAGTGGCCCCATGATGAACCGGACCAACCATCTGCCAGGGCTTGTCGTGATCAAAAACACGGTGCACAAACGTTGCACAAACTCCCAACGCCAGCAACGAGAACTACAAAACAAAGACGGAGCAAAATATGACAGAAGATGGGCCGAAGCAGCCAATGAGAAAGAAGGAGGAGGCACTGAAAGAACACAATCATGTGTGAACTGGTGGCCGGCAGCAAAGAGACACTTGGAAAACTAAGCACAGGACACCATATCCCAGGAAACCACGTCCACACCAGACAAAAGGACATTGCTACAGGAAAGAAGAGGAAGAACCCAAGGGACTAAAAATTAAACAATGACAGGCAGTGAAAGAAGAGATGGAGAGACCAGGAGGGTGAGGTGGGGGAGGGGAAGGAACACCCAAAAGGCAAATGTAAACAAAATTTATTCAATAAAAATATATATTATTTGCCAGGCAAGGTGGCTCGTGCCTGTAAGCTTCAGCCTATGAAGCGGCAGGGGCTAGGGATCGCGGTTCGAGTCCTGCCTGGGGCCCGTAACGAGACCTAGTTCCAAAAAAATAGCTGGGCATGGTGGCGCGCGCCTGTAATCCCAGCTACCTGGGAAGCTGAGGCTGGGGATTGCTTGAGTCTGTGGGCAACGAGAGCCTGCGGTTCCATGGGCAAAAAGAGCGAGACGTAGTTTCAATATACATATATATATATAATTTTAAAAATATTATTTTAAAAAATTAAAAATTAAGAAAATTATTATTAAAAAAATAATAATTCCTTAGTGACTTGGAGTAAGCCATATTGGAGGTCACTTTCATCACATAAAATGAAAATCTGAACCAAGTATGTCTTGACCAAAGGAAAGTCCAAGGGATCATCAGTGGTCATTTGAACACGGCTCACTCTCTTCTCCCTTTGCTTGCTGAGATTTCTTCAACAACTGGGTTGGGAATCTCTATGAGAAAATGAGGATGACTGACATGTTTTTTAAGTGCCAAGACATTTATCTTCATGCATGAATACCTCCTGAAAATGTTGAGCTCAATTTAAGTAAACAATACAAAGAAGGAAGTTTAATTGTGTTTTCATGGCCTGAGCTGGTGGCGCAAAAATCCTATTGTTTAATCAGAGCTCAGATACTTTCAACCTTCAAATCCCCTAGCTGCCCACAAGTCATTCATAGGTGCCCTTTAGTCAGCATATAAAAAATGGATGCTTGAGAATGAATGATTTGATAGCACTTGACAGTAGCATTTTTTAAAAAAATCAATGAGAGTAGACTGTTGAGAACAAGAATGTCAAACTGCCAGTGCCTGAACTGAACAGACCTTTCCAGTTGTCTCTGTGAAGGTCAGCCATTCCCAACATGACTTTATCTGCAGTACGTTAGAGTGAAAGTGATAAATTTTCACCCTAATATGAAAATTCTTGGGTACTTTAAAAGTATTTTTAAAGTACCCAAGAATTAATGGATCTGTAATGAACACAGAAGTTATGGTGCATTAAGCACGAGCTGTCTTCAGTAATGGGAAGAAAATTCTCTAAGAGTTGCCGTTTTCTAGACTATAAAGAGGATAAAACACAGAATGAAGAATAGGGTTTTTGGAAAAGTAAGAGCATCCGTGTAAAAAAGGAAAAAGGAAATGGCGATGGGAAAGGACTGTGGCGGAGGGAGGAGAAGGCGGAAGATGATTCAGTCAGAGGAGGCTGGGGTGAATTGTGTGGGCTGGCCCACCCGAGTGTGAAGTAGGCGGGTAGTTATGACTAGCATTGAATGGGAGATAATTAAGAGCAAGTTGGTACCAGTAACTGCCAGGAAAGGGAAGAGAAAATGTCCAGAAAAAGCAGTTCTTTATTTCAATGCTGAATTAAAACACCTACCCATTTGGGTCTTGGGAATTTCATTTTGAAATGAAAAAATATTTGGTGTAAACAATGCAGATGATGGTGAAATGTTATGTTTTCCTCTAATGGTTCATGAAAAACAGTTTCAAAATGTATAACTCTGCTGGGCATTCTACCCTTGGAAAGAAATGTTTGAAAATATTGGTCATTCCATAAAGGGGGGGGGGCTTTCTGTTAAAAGGCACAGCACAAGTTATCAGGTTTCAAAGGTTTCAATTTGGGATCAGCTACAGAGAGAAATTTCTGAATCATTTTCAAGAGAAAGGACTGCAAATGCACAGCTCCCAGTGTCCTTTAAATAGCTCTCTGGATTGAAGAGCATTGTAATTAAAGTGCACCAAGTGTCACCGCAGAGGAGCTTTAAATTATGGGTCTGAGTGGGGGTGAGAAATGCTGTTTGATTGCTTGACAATCAAAACCAGAAGATGTTCTGATATGTACAACCCAGACTTACTGTAATTATATCAGATTGAGAAGTAGTGGGAGGAATAGATATAGCCTTGAATTCAATAATCACTTGTTTATCTCGTTCAAAAAAAAAACCATTTTAAAAGAAAAACTATTCATAAGTCCTTGGGGATACATATTTAGAGAGTTGTTTTATTGAGAAAAGACAGATTAATAAGTAATCAGTGCTTTTAGCATGTGTCCTAGAAATAGGTTGTGAAAAAAATGGCCATGGATATCCTCAAAGTACTCTCAAAAATTCAAAAACTAGTCCATTTAATTCTTCAACAAGTGCTTTGTTTCAAACATAATGTCAGAAGTGATGTTCACAAGGGCTCTGAAAGCTGCGTGCCCCACTGTTTTGAGTGCCTTTACGTTCAGCTCTTTGTCTCCGGAAGCTCTCCTTTTTCTCTTCTGATGGGAAGAAATAGATTTGAGACACTATCTGACATGACACAGATAATTCAGAACATTTCTTGCCTCTCAAGAGGATCCAAAGATGATGCTCAGAATGAAACTGAGAATTTAATGCCGAACCATTACCTTTACAAAGCATTCCGATGCCCTGTAAAGTAATCCACACAATAACAAATGTCACTGAGAAACACAAGCACCAGAAAACTGTCAGGCTGAAAAAGAAGATAGAGCACATTTTTCACAATTCATTCCAAGTAAAAAATTAGTACCATAAATTAGACACAAAATACATGTATTATATATGTATAATAAAAAAATGATCCTTTGTTGGGCAGTATTCTAGATGGGTCCTTCCCTCAAGTTTAAAACGGCTCTAGTTTCCGACTCATGTGATATGGAAAATTCAGTTTCCAACTTCAACACCCAGTTTTTGTTTTGTTTTGTTGGGGGGGGGGTTGTCTTTTGGAGCATTTTGCAGTTCAGATTCTTCCTACTGGTTTTGGGAACTAAAGTGAGAGGAATGTAGGATGTATTCAAGAACACAAAATAGTTTAAGAATTGGGTGGAAAGATTTTCTCTCAAGAGCAAACGCTCTAGACAAATTTGCACCACAGTATATGTACAAACCTAATGAAGTGAGCCTCTAGATGCCAGTCACAAATTTTTTTCTCAGGATAAGGGAAGACATTTCTCTGGATCAGAAATTTCGTAACCCTTAAGGCCTTAAGGATTTGGGTTGCAGAAGTCCCTCATCTCTGGAGGTGTCTGAGTATTCATGGACCGCATTGACTTGAGAATTTTTCCCAGAAGCAGACCCTGAAATGAAGGTTCACACACAATAACTTTTCTGAGATATCTCAGGAAAGACTGGTAGGAAATAGGGACATGAGACAAAGAAAGGGTGCTGGATGATTATGTTCACATCAGTCCGTTGTGGCAATGGAAACTCTAATCCCTAACTCTAATCTAACACTGGAATTGGGTGGAGCAATGTAAAATATGAATTTCAGTTTACCTCCAACAGGCTGAGGGAGCTGGAACATTGTGCACAAATTTCTATCAATTTAGATTGAAAGTGAAGGATAGATCTCTCAAAATGTCCAAAACAGACCTCTAAATGTGTCATTTTGACAAGTGGATAGTTTAGGGTAAGATCAATCTAGGCCCTGTAAGCTCAGGGCAAACCACTCCCTTAATCACTTAGGAGATTGAAAATTGGGGATAGTACCCAGAATTAAGATTCAATCAGAAAGAACTCTTCCATGGGAGAAGTTAATCTCTCTGGCCAGACAAACATGTCATTACAGAACATCTGGTTTTGTTCTATGTGTCACCTACTACTTACGCAAATCCCCTTCTCTCTACTTGAAGACCTAGGCTTCTTTAGCTCAGGTAATAAACATCCTATGAATATCCCCTATTGACTTTAGAATCATATCCAATATATTCTCCTCACACATATAAATTCCTCTCTTTTATCTGATGCTAATTCAATTGCCCCACCAGGCTGAGAAGAACCCAGAGAGGTAGGGGAACAGTTTCCTGTCTGTCCCTACAAAAGCCTTCAAGAAGGACTTTAGTTCTCTGCCACTTCTCCCCTGCTGGTGGGAGGGGGAAGAGTAAAGCAGGTGTATGGGGTTCCAGACACCCTGAAACCAGTAAATGGTATGCCAGTAGTTGAAAGCCAGGTTGTCACACTACGAACTGGTTAGGCATGAAAGATGTGGGTCATGAAACCATAAAATACATAGAGGAAAACGTGGGCAAAACACTTCATGAATTATGCTACAGAGATCCATTTCTGGACATTTCTACAACTGGCAAAAAAAAATGAAGGAAAACATAAACAACTGGGACTATATCAAACTAAAAGTTTCTGTACAGCAAAAGAGACGACAAAGCAAAAAGAAACTCAACCGAATGGGGAAAAAAATGTTTGCCTTCCAAATACAAGTAATAAGGGTCTGGTAACAAAGATACACAAAGAACTCACACAACTTTACAAAAAGCAAAAAGCCCAGTTATAAAATGGGGAGAACTAAAAAGACATTTCTCCAAAGAGGAAATACAAATGGCCAACAGGCATATGAAAAAATGCTCAATGTCACTAGCAATTAGGGAGATGCAAATCAAAACCACAATGAGATACCACCTTACACCAGTAAGAATGGCCCAAGTTAAAAAAAAAAAAAAAGCAAAAACAATAAAAAATGGGCAACATAGAGGGGGCACCAGAGGGAGGAGGAAGGGGAAGGTATCCCCAAAACCATTTACTGAGGTTGTGATTTAAAGAATAATAATAATTTTTAAAAATGGGCAACAATACGTGCTGACATGGATGTGGAGAGAAAGGAACACTCTTACACTATCCCAAATAATTAATAGGTCTGTCTTTTTGAATTTTTTCTGGGGCGATAACTAGACCATTTTTAGTCAGCAAGGCTACCACTTCTTGTAATAAAATGGCAATAATAGCCAGAGAAGGATGGGCCAAAAGAATGTTATCCATGTAATGGATGATGTAGGCCTCTGGAAAACTTTGCCGGGCTGAAAGAAGTGCAGCATTAATCTTACCTTCCAGATTCCATCTGAGGACTTGGGCACTTTGAGCTACATTGGAAGCCAGGCCAAGCCCCACAAGAGAGGAGAAAGTTTTAATGGAGGGCCAAATCGAAGGCCAATCTTTTCCTGCTATGCAAGTCCTGTTAGCTCCAGTGTCCAGTAAACCCTGAATCGGCTTGCCATTGACTAAAATTGTTTTAAGAGGCCTCTGTGGACCTATATCTTGAATCCAAGCTACTAAGTCAGTAGAACCAAATTGTCCTTTTCCTCTATTTTGAAGCAGGGTAGAATTAGGGAATTTAATATAAGGAAATATTAGTAACTGAGCAATCCTTTGTCCTTTATGCAATTGTATTGTCTCCTTTAAGGGACGGACCATAATCTTAATGTCCGTCTGAGTATCTCCATCTAGCACACCAGGAATGACCTCGAAGTTTTTCTTATAATTTGAGCTTCTGCCAATTATAAGTCTTACTGTCCCTGGGGGAAGTGATCTTGACACAGAAGTAGATATTATAGTGGCTCCGTCTAATGAAGACAAGATTACATCTTGCTGAGAAGCTAAGTCTAATCCTGCACTTCCAGGAGTTGCCCTAGAGAGGTCATGAATAGTAAATTTTGGAGCTTTAGGATTTAAAACTGGTTGGTTTGGTTCCTTTCTTGTGTTAAGGGGGCTGAGAGGATGCCCCCCAATGAGTTTTTTTGAGGTTTGTACAAGTGCTGGAGCCTCTTTTACTGGCTCCTTGTCCTTATCTATCAATGATCCATTCTTATGGAATTTGGATCGGCAATCTTTTTTCCAATGTTTTCCTTTTTGACACCGAGGGTAGATAGTAGAGGTAGGATTTTTATATCTATTATTACTGGCTGCTTGAGTACATTGATTTTGCATATGGCCTATTCCTTTACATTTAAAACAAGTGGGTTGAGAAGACTGCCTGCCTTTTCCATATGTTTGTTTAATGTAGGAACTGAGTTTTTGATCTTTTATTGCTGCTGCATATGCCGTTCTCTGGACTACTACAGGGGAAGCGTCTAAGCATACCCTAACATAATCCTGAACAGTACCAGTCCTACTTATAGGCCAAATTAAATCCTGGCACAAAGGATTAGCATTTTCCCATGCTAGTTGTTTCAGAAGTGTGTCTGTCGCCTCAGATGGAGGCACCATTTTGTGTATTGCTTCTTCTAATCGAGAAAGAAAATTTTGATATGTCTCCTCATTGGATTGCCTAATTCCTGAGAGTGTACTGCCTTTAATTCCTGGAGGGGCAAGATTTCTCCATGCTATGATTGCATTTCGAGTAATTGCTTCCAGGATTTCATATGGAATAGAGACTTGTGAGTTAGGAACAGTATAGTTCCCTGTCCCCAAAAGCATATCTATGTCTGGTTTGGGACCCTTTTTCTTTTGTGAAAACTTAGTTACTGTTTGTTTAGACAAATGCTCATATTCAGTTCTCCAGAGAACATAGTCTCCGGGACTCAAGGTGGCTTTAGCTGTTTGATGCCAATCATGAGGTGTT